>JBCJKE010017886.1:0-12573 GCA_039654525.1 Melibe bucephala | reverse complement strand
CCCCCCCCCCCCCCCCCCCCTCCCCCTCCCCCCCCCCTCCCAGTCTTTATAATACAGTGAAGACTTTTTACCTTTTATCTTGTCGTTCATTACTTTATTTGATTTTCCTATGAAACCAAATTCATCCAATTTTTTTTTTTTTTTTTAAACAAATTAAGCATTTCAATCAGGACCACTGAAAATCGTTCACTTTAACTTTAACCAATTGTTCAATTTGAGCGTGTTCACTTTAGGCAGACTCCACTGTACTACTATTATACAAATAATGCATGCACTATACACACTACACTGAACATCAAGATGAGTGAATAAAAAAAAAAACTAAAGACAAAAGACTTTTCAGAATTCATCCCTTTTTATTAACAATAACAAGAAAAGAATCCAATATCAAGATTTAATCACACTGAATGAAAATGTAACTGAGAAGATACATCCCACTCACACCTTGACCAAAATGATGAAAAAAGACAGAGTAAGAGTGGTAAAAGAAATAATTTTTTTTTTTTAAAGAAGAAAGAAAGAAATGACCATCAAAAAGAAATCAACCTTGTAAATCAATGTCATGGTGCACTGAAAATTATAATTATAATTATAGTATATAAATATATACATGTATCGCTATCACCTCATTCAAATGGTCGAGGAACAATATAAATGAGAAATAGTTTACCAGCACATGATGATAGCCCATACTCAAAACCCAATGGTTATTCAAAGGCTATGTCAATGTTATGTTGCTTACATAAGTTTAACAGTGCTATAAGGCCTACTCATCCTTTGGCAAGGGCAGGCTATGACAATACAACAACACTGATAGCAGCATACTCACTATATGTCTTTCCTTAAAAAAATTTATTGAACAGAATTCAATACAGTGGTCATCCACTGCCTAGCCCTTTTAACTTTAACACAAGCTGTAATCGGAACCCCATCATTTTCCACTAATGCTTTTGCTTACACAAAGTACTAATTAAGCTTCTCATTTTACACCTGGTTGGAGGAGATTAAACATCAGCCTACTAATACATTTATGAGGGACAAGAAGACATTGTTGACAATGAAAAAACCCATAGAAGCACTGAATTATAACTCAAGAGACTTGATGAATTACATGAGAGTCATTTATGTTAGACTCTTACCATAAATTCATCAGATGCTCAGGGCGAGGCAACAAATTTATCTTTTACAGATTTATCTCAAGGGTATGCTTGATACCCTGGAAATCTTTCTTGCAAAATCCCTCACAATGTCTCTACTTAAGACACTAACATACAAGCATATAGCCTATATAGCCATACATATGTTGGGACATCTTCACATTATAAACAGTTAAATGCACAAGTCCATACAGTACAAACATTAGTACAAATGTATTAGTAATGGTACATAATGTCACGAACAACACAAGAACTTCATCCCAAAAAAAAAAACATAATATCTAAACAAAATTTTTAAAAAGAAGCAAATTAAAAATATAAGCAATTACTAAAGAAAATGACTTAGGGAAAAATAAAATCATATTATTAATGATTATAAATAACATTTTTAAAACAATCAAGGCAATAGCACAAAAAGTTTACTGCTTCCAAGGAATACTTCCTCTAGGGATCATATCTAACAAGTACTTTCGTTGTAAATCTTGCTGTTTGGTGAATGGTAACTGGTAAGGGAATGGAGCACGGTGGGAGAATGGCTGCAATCCAAGAGGTTGACCTCGGAGCTGGGCTTGCTGGGCCTGATGTAAGAAATTCTGGTGTTGACGGATTTGCTCAGCACTGGGGCGGAAATTGGCGACAGCTGCAACTGCAGCTGCATTTGCAGCAGCAGCAGCTGCACTGGCAGATGGGATCATTGAATTTGAGTTCGGTAGATTCAAAGATGGTGAATTGCTGTTAGTAGCTGGCTGAGGAGAGGGCACTGGAGTGGTTGAAGCCTGCATGCGTTCTATTTCTTGCTCCTGCTGAAGAGCCTTCACAAAGGCAGATTTGAGGCGATTTGTGTGTTCCTGCTTTAGAGCTTTCTTTTGATTTGTAGTCACACAGTGCTCACAAATAACATTCTTGGATCCAGGCTTTTCTCTCTTCCATACAGGAGTGAAGTCTGATCCACATTGCACACATACGAATGGCGTGCATACAAATCTCTCATCTGGATTTTTCTGGCCCCTAGCAATCAACTGGAAATCAATCATATGGTTAACAACTTCTTCCAGGCCAAGCAAGAGAACAAAGTCCGGACAAGCAAGGGATGGAATGAAATTCATTTCTGGAGGTGGAGGCTTGGGTGGAGGGATCTGTAACAAAGTTTTCTCCAACTGTTTGCGCAAGGCTTGTTTTGCTGCTGCCTGACGCTGAGCAGGAGTCTGAGTTTCTTGTGGTGGGTGCTGGGGTGGCATGACCTGCTTCTGTGGAGCAGGGGGTGTTTGGTGTTGCTGTTGCTGCTGCTGTTGTTGCTGCTGCTGCTGCTGCTGCTGTTGAGGGGCCTGTTGCTGACTGCGTTGGTTGTTGCCTGAAGAAATGCGAGCTAGGTTTTGGTGTGATGAAGATCGTGAACTATGATGATGCTGATGGTGACTTGCCTGGCCATTTCCCATACGTGAAGAGGTTAGAGGTGGGGGAGGTGGTCCGCCTTGTTGAGTATGTGAACGAGCTTGATTGATACCAACTGGTGTACGTGGATGTGCATGGGGATTTATACTATGCCCCATCTTTGCAGTCACTTGGTTGCCTTTTACAAGTGGTGGTGGGCCACCATGCTGACGAACAAGTTGATTGTGCTGTGGGTGATGATGGGTGGGGGCTTTTGATGGTGGTACTGGCTGTTGAGATTCTTGGACCGGTGTCATCTGGCTTTGTCTTAATTTTTTTAGAAGGACTAATGTTGCCTCTTCATTGCGAAGCTGATTTTGCAGTGCTTTTATTTTCTTCAAAATCCTTATTTGACCAGCTGACATTTTCTCTGAATTTATTTTTCTTGTGTCACTTTCATCATCTGACAGCATTATACAGTCCGGTGAATCTGGCTTGTCTCTGACATTTTCTTTTTCACTTCCATCAGACTTGTTAGTTTCTACTTCAATAGAATCCACTGTCTCTTCTTCCTCCTCGTCTTTGACCTTGGCTTCCACAACAAGTTTAACCTCATCATCAGATTTGACATTTGAAAGATCTTTCACTCCACTGTTAGTATCTGAATCTTCATTTGTCTGGTCACAATCTTCTCCACTGTCCTCTTTCACTACTTTACTTTCTTGCTCTGTCTGTTCCAAACTTTCAGTCCCTTTATCCTGATTTTCAGCATCATCAATGTCTTTGGTAGATTCTTGCTCTTTATCAGCTTTGGCTTCCTCTTCACTCACATCCTTACTTATATCCATTGCCTCAACTTCATTTTTCTCATTGTCATTGTTAGTTATCACCTCTTTTGGATTTTCTTTACTATCTCCTGTAATATTTGAATCTTTTGTTCCTTCTTCCTTGTTTTCTGATACAGCTTTTTCTTCACCTTCAACACCCTCTTTTACTTTTTCATCACTTTTGGTGTCAGCAAGAGAATCGTCACATTCTTTGGCAGTATCTTGTATTTTTGAAACACTGGGGTCCTCAAATTCTGCAATTCTGTTGTTGTCAGTAGACTGAGTTTCCTCGTGCTTCAACCTAAAAAACACAAAAAAGGGAGAAAAAAAAAAAGCAGTGTCAGTTGAAAACTTAACACAGGTAGACATCTGAGTTCAGTTTGTTTTTTTTTACATGAGGGTCCAAGTAAGCCCCAATTATAAAATTAAATCCATTTTTCTTTGCAGACTTATGAAACTTACAAAATATGTTTACAAGCTTAGCAAACAAAATGACAAACATACTCACTATACATATTTACAAATAAACATTAGCATTCGGACCCTCTGGTGTGGTCATCAAACAAGACAGGCCTGGTGTGACTAAATCCCATTTTTTTTACTGACTTAAATCTGGTTCTCTTTTTGTTTAGTTTTTTTGTGGGTTTTTTTGGGTGACATAACATTGAGATGCTATTTGTTAGTGGACAACTGACAGCAGGAAGGTCGAATTAACAAAATACAGTGAAACTTATCTATGACAACATCATCGGAACCAGAAAAAAATGTTGTTATACAGAAATGTCGCTATAGTAAGAGGCAATGCTTTTCCCTCTGTATTCATCCATGCATACAATTGTATGTACAGTGCGCATAGGCTATATCGACATACAAGGTTCCAGATGATTTATGTCAATATAAGAGAAAGTGGATATAATAAAAGAAACCAAATAATGATGGACACACGCACACATACGAACATACGTGGCATATGTATTGAATCCTTCCAGTGAAGTTCCAGCAATAGATCTAGCATCATTGTATTGATAATGTACTCTTTGAGGTTGAAGGAGACATGTCGCTATACACAGAATGTCATTAAATCCAATGTCGTTATAGATAGGCTGCACTGTAGAAGAATCTCTGTTTGTTTCTTTTAAAATTGTTTGAAATCAAGAATACTCTACCCTTGCCCCTGGGTTTTAAGCTTTATGTTATGTTTGACAAGAAGTGCAAGTGCAAGAACTTCATTGTTCAGCTCCTGCTTTTTAATCAATTTAATGGAAGTCACAATGAAACTCAATGAATGCTGCAATATCACTATCACAGACGGATTAAACTGAGTTCAATGAGACACAAGGAGTTGAAACAGTTAATGTTAGTGGGGTCCATACTTTGTCAATGACTGACTTGATGCAGATCACGCACTGATCAAGCAAATGTGATGCCTAGGGATAACTTTGAAAAGACATGTATTCTTGAAACCAAGAAGACATGGTCATCATTGCAACAAGAATATATGCAAGCTGAAGCCATAAACTCGGAAATTCAACCGTGAAGACACGAATAAAAGTAAGCCTTATGAGTTACATAAACAAGGGTTCACAAGATCTCACAACAAATGATAACATTATATTATGACAGTGAATCATTGAATCAATGAAGAATTCGATTAGAAAAAATGGCATCGGATTGAGCATGCCTTAAGGAGAATGAATATAAGCAACATGGAGCATCGGGGAAGAATCAGAGGAAATTGAAAAAACCTAAACAGACCTGAGGAAGCTGACACAGGACGGGGATGGAAAGGGTTTGTTCATGGCCTATACCCTGGCAGGGGTAAAATGCTGATGATGATGATTGACAACAATAAAAAAGAGAGGCTTAACAAAATTGATGGCATGATTTAACAACCTGATAGTGAAAAATACAAAGCAGGTCCAAAGCATATAGAGATACACTTTGGCAAAGATGAATAAGGCGACATCAAAAACTGGGTCAACCAAATGAGCACCTACTTAATGTAGTTAATGACGACTGATGAGGAAAATACCTCTCAAGATTATATTCTCAGCTACGACAATATATAAAAATTCAGTGATCTTGTAGATCTACTTTGACAAAATGAGCATCATCATCATAAGGTTAGCATCCTCCTTTTGGTGGTTTGCTGAACGTTCTCCATTTTGCTCTATCTTCAGCACATTTTGTGTCTCCTGTGTTGGTGTCAATGGTAGATGTGTTTTGGCATAAGATTTTTAGGTACGTCATAAGTTGTCCTCCACAAGCTCATCTTCCCTCAACAAAACCTGATGTTACCAGCTTTTCAATTCCATCCCCACTCCAAATGTGTCAAAAAAATCGCATTCGCCTTTGCTTGATCATACCTAACAATATTCTCTCTTTTCTTATATGCTTGAACACTTCCTCATTTCTTACTTATACAGGAAGATTCTAGGTATTCTGTCGTTTCTGTCCACGTTTCACATGTGTATAAAAGTAAAAGTGTTGGGAGGACATATGTCTGCGCTATTTTGTAGACAAAATGATGAGACATTTTGATTGTGATAAAATAAGGTAAGAGAGAAACAAGAAAACATATAATATATAATCTAATAAATATTCTTCGTCCTTGCTGGGAAAGAGAGATTAGGACAAGGAATCCATGAAACGAGATATATGTGAAAGTAGTGAAACTTAAGAAAAGATCACTCTTAAACACCCGAAAGCGTTTTAATTTTATCGTTTCAACACAGTGAATGAAGAGTAGAGTAGATCAAGATCTCTGATCACTAATGATTGAAAAAATAGGCAAGGGCAAGTGGAAAACATTAAAGTAAACGATGATCAATAAATGAATGAGCAATCGGAATAAAATCAGATTTATGTATGTGTGTGTAGATGCGTTTCTGCAGATGCGTTTGTGTCTCTTATTATGACTGTCATAAATCGCTAGTGATAAGAGATGGAAGTTATGAGAAGGGTAAGAAGACAAAGAGGCTATGCGTTGTAGGGCAGTGTTCAGTAGGTAGCCAACATGATGTAGATCTAGTCACACTGGAACCTTTGACAGGGCAAGATTTAGATCTAGTAGGGTAGGAGTAGGAGAGACACTAGTGGATTGAGAGGGGAGAGATTGGTTGGTGATCTTTGCCTTGGTGTTACTCTAGACCTAACATTGGAACATGGAATGTATACTTATACCATAGCGGACTAGGCACTGATGAATACTGTATAAGATGCAGGATGAACCTAGAATAACCTCCGTGTGGAATTCTTCCATGACAACCAGCACATCTAAAATAGTAATAATAGTGTAGTTTGCCGAATTTAAGTTTGAAGTCAGGTTGTGGAAAAAAAAATAGGACGAAGAAACCTTAAAAGGGGATGAGGAACGTGTGAAATGTGTACAAAGAAAATACCTGGATTCAATGAAGGAGTAGAAACTTTCCATTTTCAACAGATTTAGACATCTTGTGTTTTTTATTTTTCATTTCAGTGTAATAATTATTTTAGTTTTAGATAAATTGAATATTTTGTTTTCATTGTCATTGATAAAACGGTTGTTCGTGCAAATATATAATTATATGGGCAAAGAGGATAAAAACAACCTAGATTCAATAAACAGAAGGAGTAGAAACTTTTTATTTTTTCACGGAGACCTTTCATAAATGTTACTGTTGTTGATTATCCAGGGCAATGTCATGCTTCTAACCCAAATATGTCTATCACTTTTATAGACTTTTTGAGGAAAGAGGGACGGGGAGATGAAAAAAGTACAAAACCAATCACTATACCACTATATAAATTAATTTTCTTTCAAAACTTTCTTACGTACAGCTATCAAATTCAAATGAAGTACAGTAACCCAGAATATTAGATCTGGCTAACTTAAAATGTGAAATATAATTGATCCTCAGATGAATGGAAACCTTGAACCCCCGTTGTTAGGAAGTCGTGGTAGGTTGTCTTGTTATTTCTCATTCACCTGTGTGGGGGTGTAAGAGCGGATGTAATATGAGATGATTCTATTGTGCACCCCAGGTACTACGCTTGACAAAAGGGGGATAACTCTCGCCCCTGTCTCTTTTGTATCCTAAAAATAAAGTTGGTGAGTAGGAGGGTTTCCTACTACCGTGTTCAATGAGACGATAGAAATAGTCGTGGGAAGTGACGTAGAGAAATTCCTGAAGGATGCGATGTAGCTTGTTTTGGTCCTGAAATCTAGGTTATTGCCAAATAAGGGAAGGAGCCTTCCGGGGAAGCCGTGTTATTTTTAACTTGTGTGGGGGATACCACGTAATTCCAGGCTTTGTCATCTTCTCTCCTATGTTGTTCTAAATATGGTAAGGGGTTAGTCTTCTGAATTTGTATATAATTAGAGGAATACCCTATGTTCTCATTCTCATCAGAAGGACGAGGTCCATGCGAACGGACAGAGCGGGCATGTAAAAACTTAGGCTGTCTTTAGAACATTGTTCTTGTGGTGAGCACGGCTCACAAGTTTAAAGTTATATTGTTAACACTAAAGGTGTTTGTAGCCATTAGGCTGTGTTACGAGGTTGTTAACCAGACAACTCGTGTGTTTAATTCAAGTGCCCTAAAAGGGGTAAGTGCCACTTTAATTAAGAAGAATCATGATAGTAATGTCTGTAATGATAGTAAAATACATGTGTATCGTTATGGTTTTTCTTATTTGATTTATTGTATTAATCTAATGTATTATTGCATTGTGACTTACTGCTATTGATGTACTATGTGAATTAAGTACAGTGTATAACAGGATAAATTTAAGTGAGCTTTGCTTATTATGTAAGGATTACTAAGGAGGTATATGTCATTGCCAAAAAGCCTTTGTAATCATGTTATTTAGTTTCTTATCACATGATGTGACCGCAGCATGGTAAGGCATGCCATATTTAAATAACCTTTTGTAGTGCTAAATTAGCAAGATATTAATTGAGAGTTTGAAACTCTTCAGCTGTTAAGGTCGGATCGGATCTAAGTATCAATCGACTGTTGAGAGCTGTACAGGTCCAAGTCAGGACAGGACAAGACTGATTGGAAGGCAGCTTTGTGTGAGGTACCAGGAACATCCTGATGTGTTGAGGCCAACGTTTGCATCATAAGAGGATCGACGTGTGATCATCATATTGTCTGCGCCGGATCACGTCCCTTCCTTTAAAACTACATTCCATACCTCTCCCGTGTATAAAAATAAGGGAATTTGAGTATATCAGAAACAACTTTTTGCATTCTTCTCATCATAGATCAAGTGATCCATAAAAAACATCCAAAACTTTACTCATTGCAACTTTAAAAGTACTGTAGGAAATCAAACAATTTTTTGCATGAATAAAATTAAACATAACATACATTAATTTTGTAAATAACATGTAAATCCAACATATAACAGCAAAGTTGTAGGTTCTTTAATAATACTAGTCAGAAATTCCAATAACAAGCTCAATTAAATGAATTTTACTTGAGAAACCTAGAGCAAGTAACTTCTTTAAGTGCTACTTGAATTGCATGTAAGTGCTATTTTACACGCTATTAGAGTAACTAATTTTACTTGTTGTGCAAGTTTCAGCATGATCTGTACCGAAACAAAAAAAAAAAAGAACATTTTAAGACCTTATTGTCAAAAAACTGAAATATCAAGTTGCCATCCACTTCGAATCCAATGAGAAAAAAAAGTTAGTAGACCCTCTACAGTAAAAGTTCTAATCAAAATTTTAGTATCGGATTAACTTCTTGTTTTGTCATTTAGACACAGCAGATAAACAATGCATCTAGATCTATATGATTTCATACTTAATCGAAACAACCAAAACTAAAATCAGCCTGTATGTAGTCATAAACAAACATTTAGCATAAAAAAGGTGTATGAACTGAACTTTTAAGTTTTATTCTCAAAATAATCAGTTTTGAAATCTAGATATAACAGTGAAATCTAGATATAACATATGATCTAGACCTAGATAAGATAACATCTAGATTTAGTTTATTCTCTAGATCTGGGTCTTCTTTAGATCAAAGCTAACGATTGTATTCAGTCCAACTGAAAGAGGTGCAACTGAAATTCACTACAAAGGGAAAGGGTGCAGAGGCGTACCAGGAATTTCCTAATGATAACATTCGCATTGGAAACACCCTAATGCAGAATTTTTAATTTTCGAGATTAGACTTACTTTGAAGTGAAAAGGAAGCCAATTTCAATGATCAATGTAGAAAAAAGATTAAAACAAGAGACTACAAAGAATGATGACTTTACTGAGCACTAACATACTTTTGGTTTCCCAAAAATTAAAGTCACTTAATTAAGCTCGATAATTGAATTTCTGACATCTATTGTTAAAGAACCCACAATGTTGCTTTTGGTTGTTCAATTTGAATGTTATTTACAGAATCTACGTAAGTTGTCTTCACCTATATTTATGGAAATGGCCAGATTTCCTTCAGTACTTATTAAGCATTAATGCTTCATGTTTTGGGATGTTTTTTAAGGATCACCAGATATATAAAATACAATAAACTTACCTCTTCATTTCCTCCTTTTGCCCTCTCTCATTATAAAAAAACTAAAGGAATTAAAAGAACAAACAAACCTTTTTGCATCATTTTCATCACGATCACTACCTGCCTCGTCCTCTGAAGGCCGCTTACACCCAGGTACAATATTGTCAGACATTATGATGGATCTAGAAAAAAAGATGTAATGAAAAAAATGACATATATAATTAAAATATAAAACAGTGTAACAAAAAACTCCAATAGTTATTGCTTTTCATTTTTGATTCGAATTTTACAATCCAATACCTTTGAAACTTAGGACACCCTCATTTACAGAGGGTTCTGTTTGTCAACAACTGTCTCATTTTCTCTGACCATTCTTCAAAAGCCAAACCGAATGGATCTAGTCTAGATGCCTAGATCCAGCCCTGCAACAATTGCCCAGGTTCCACAAAGGATTCAACACTTTTGCTCCCTATTTTTTAAGTCAAGCAAAAACAATGTTTTTTTCTTCCTTTACAATTTCCTGAATCTTTATGTATACATAAACTGTGACTATTACTGTATCGATAAACAAGGTACAAATTGAATATTACTAATGTTTACATACAACATACACCTTTTTGGAGATGTGTATAGAGAGAGTGCCCAGCACAATTCAAAGTTGTTTACAAAAAGTGCCTGGCACTACTTCAACTTGGAAACTTGAGTATGGATAGTGCCTGCCATTTGATAACTAACTGGCTTGTGGTAATAAATTCAGTTCTCGTTTGTAGATTTAAAGAAAGAAATCAATAGCATAGAAAGAGGAATGATGAGAAAACATGGAAAACCAATGTTTATCACTTTATCATTTAAGGATGATTAAATAATACATCAAATCTATTACACATCTTGTTCTGTTACAATTGGAAACTGATCCCTTCGAAGTGAAGACAGGAATGCCTCCTTTCACCATTATCTTTTATGGAATTGGTGGAGGCCGCCATCTTCGATTTGAAAGCTCCTACCTCTTTGTCCCACTTTGACACACCCAGGCATATATCCAAGCCAAGGAGCGGTTGCGATCTCTTTGGGACCAGGAGAAAGTGTTCACACTATCCAAGGTTCAGTTTAACCATTTTGGTCAAAATCAACAGGAGAGCCCACATGTTCAACAATGTAGACTGGGCGAATGATGATTGGGGAGAGTGACATGCAGACAGGCAGAATGCATCAAGTTATGGGCAAACCTAGTCTTGTCTAGTCATGCCTCTCACTACTCTGACGCGGGGATGAAGAGGTCACAGTACTATAATACAATTTATGGCATGAGTGTGCTGGCAGGGTTGGTGTGATACAGATGTGTACAAGTAAGCGGAACGCACCACAAGGTAGGGCGGAGGCCGTGGAACGGCAGTTATGTGCAGTGATGGGTCTAGGGTGGAGATGGGGTCGAGGGACAACACAGCGCGCAAGTCTTGACTAGAGCTCTTTCTTTCTGATGCCCTTCACCAACGTCGATCTGGGATTGTTTGCCAATCGATGCCCATGGCAAGGGATTTTACTTCTACAGCAATGTGATAATGACACGAGGCAAGGGATTTTACTTTCACATCAATGCGACAATGACACGGTCAATCACTTCCTCGCTTTCACTCATTTTGAGCATTCACTTTACACTATTTTTTTTTACTTAAATAGTGTTTCAATTGGGACCACAGAATATCGTTCACTTTAACCTATTGTTCAATTAAAGCGTGTTCACTTTAGGTGGGCTCCACTGTACATTTTATAGAGATCCAGATCTATCACATAAAATGACTATTTTACAACTGAAAAGAATCTTCCATTTATAATCTTCATCCATTGTGAAGTTTTTATGCTTGAACTTGAACCACCATCTTCCATGTTATTTTATACAAAGTGGCTATCGATCGGTCTCCCCGATCTATAGTCCCTTGGCTATTGATCAGTCTCCCCTACCTATAAGGCTTACTAAAAAATCTCTGTCCCTTGGATTTTTATTACGATCATTACCAATTCATTAGTGTAAATCCATGATCATGTAGAACTATGATATGTAAATCTATATTTAGGCCTAGTTTCAGATAAAATGGCCTGTGTCAAGTAGAGTCTAACAAATATAGCTGTATCAAATCATGCGAGCCGCTCAATACTTGCAAGACCCTACTCAAGGAAGTAACACCCAACCCCAAGCCTGCTCACAGATGATTTGAAAAGGAAAGTGATGTGGCGGTTGCAGTGGATCTAACATTGCCAGTCCACCATTCCAACATAAACATTCATTCACTACCGTTGACATTTGACCCAGTAGATAGGCCTAGCCTAGGTTTCCATCAAGACCTACACGCACTCGCAATGAAACTAGGCCTAGCCGCCGGCATGTCACTTTCACAATCACTCTAGCCACACTGATGAGTCCTGACATTGGACGAAACACATAGCTTGTATGTCTGTGGCTGAGTTTATCAACTTTACACTTGGATAGCCACAACAAAAAAGTAGCCTCTTTGCCATCGTGCGCTACATTGGTGACCCCAACGTGATAGCAGAATAGATTCCCGTTTGGAATCGTGAGGCCTATTCAAGTGAAAATTTCAACCACTCAAAGCCCTTGAAGTTTCAACTCCACACTCTGGACCTTGATCTAAACAATCTGCACATGGTCCGACAACAAGTCACAGCCATGCAGACAAGTCTCAACTCACTCGACTTTTAGA
>JBCJKE010017775.1:1152-12574 GCA_039654525.1 Melibe bucephala | reverse complement strand
AGAGAGAGAGAGAGAGAGAGAGAGAGAGAGAGAGAGAGAGAGAGAGAGAGAGAGAGAGAGAGTGCGTGTGTATGTGTTATTAGTTAAGCAGATGACTCACTTTTCAGAGTAAAAAGAAGATTTAGATTTACACACATTTACAAATTGTTATCAAGCAACAAAATACCCAAAAAAAATGACAATCATAAAAATGTTTAAATATGTAACTGCATATATGTTTAATATCCTTTACTTAATATTTAATATCCCATTTACATAGCAGCATTTCAAACAGAAATTATGCACTAATCGCATCCCATGTTACAAACTTGTGCACAACTGCATGCAATGCATGATAAATTATACTTCCCGAAAAAAAAAAAATACTAAAAAGAAACAAAAACAAAATAAAAACAAGAAAAAGAATCAAACAGGACCAACCTCCAAGGTAAGCAGTGTTTTATCCATTCTAGACGGAATTGCTCAACAGGATCTGGTCTGACAACCTCAGCAGCAAAAGGCTGCATATATGGTTGAGATTTAGGTTGTCCTTCTGTGTCAAGAGACATAACAGCAGATGTTGGTTGAGGGTTATCAAAGGAATTAACTTTTTCTACTGTGTTGGGTCCATGCATTTTGGAAATGGGGCTAGATGGCTTAGCTGCTGATTGGGAAAGGTTATCAGAATCAGATGAAGGATTTGTGGAATTTATGGTAACATTATTTTCTGTTTTTACTTGTGGGCTTGGTGAATTCATTTCAACTTTTCTATCCTTTGAAGATAAAATTTGATGCTCTTTCAGCTTTTCAGTCTCTGATATAAGAATGCTTTTAACGTTGGAATCTGAGTCTTCAGATACAATATTGGAGCTTGTTTCTTTAATTAACATTGGGCTGTCTTTACTTTCAACTCCGGTCTTCTCTGTTAAATCACATGGACTTGCACTAGGCTTTAGTGAAGCACATGAGCTGTTGTTATGATTCCCCTCATGATCTGGTGATTGGTTTATGTCCTTGTCAGTTTTCCTCATGTCTTCGAGAACTTTTTTCTCTTCAATCTCTCTTTGTTTCTTCTCCTCTTCTTTCCTCCTTTCCTCTTCTTTCTTTTTCTTTTCTTCTAACATTCTCTGTTTTCTCTCCTCCTCCTTCTTTCTTTTTTCTTCTTCTTTTCTTTGTTTTTCTTCCTCTTTTCTTTTTTTCTCTTCCTCTTGTTTTAGCCTTTTTTCTTCTTCTCTCCTTTTCTTTTCCTCTTCTTTCTTTATTTTCTCTTCTTCTTTTTTCCTTTTTTCTTCTAACTTTCTTTCTTCTTCAAGTTCTTTCTGTCTCTGTTTCTCTTCCTCTAATTCTGCCTTCTTCCTCCTTTCCTCTTCCTCTCGTGCTCTTTGGGCAATTTGTTCATTTTCCTCTAGTTTCTTTTTTGCCAGCTCTTTCTCCTTTTCCTCCTCAGCATTTTTCTTCTTCTCCTCTTCTTCCTTCTTCTTCATTTCCTCTTTTTCCCTGCAGGAATAAAAAAAAAAATAACAAAATGAAATAAAATAAGACAAAGACATAATTCACAATTTCATCATACTTTTTAAATACACATGATCAAATATGAGTTCAATGATACTTCCTCACACCACAGAAACCAGGTAGATGCATCTGATCCACAGGAGACAAAACCATATATGACACATAAAACCCCCACAGAAAAATACACAAGAAACAACAATAGATGCTACTGTGTCCCTGAAACATACACACAAACCATTATCGCTACTCCTTCTTTCCCAAAACAATAATTGATTGAAACAAATAACATGACAGCATCGTTGACCAACAAACTACCAACAGCTTCAAGGTGGCTCTGACGAAAGCCAGTAGCCGAGAACATTAGAGCACTGCGTATCCCTTACCATCACACCTATGCCAGCATATGGATGCCAGCAAGGATTAAATTCAGATTCAGATTTAGAATGCTCATGTAAGTTTTTTCAGTTAAAAGACATCAAGCTCCTTCTCCCCTTTCCCCTACAAAAAATACCCCTGAGACAAAAACAACAAGCAAACAAACAAAAAGCCAATAACCCAAAACACCATCCATAAGAAAACCCAACTACAAAACATAAAAAGTCACATATAAACCAAAAATATAGATCACAATACCCAAATAATCCAATGAACAACCCACCAACAGTGAAAATAGCATTTTGTTTTAGAAATATGAATACTGTGACTCCTCAATTCACTCTTTAATAAAGTGTTTACGAACATCAATAACAAATAAATTTTAATCTAATGATCATTTCCGGTTTTGTCTACTTATTATTTATATATGCTAACATCTTGCAACTAAAAGGTACAACAAAACAGCTCATATGCACACATTAATACACACAACAAACACACACGCACACACACACACACACACACACACACACACATGATTTGCCTGGACACAAAACATTCCTTATATACAAAGTATGTACATCATCTCCTTCTTCTTCATGACTCAGTCAACTGAACATTTTTGTCAACGCACTGAAAAGTAATGAAACTGAATTAGAATATACATGTTAATGTTGTATATTTAAGTTTCTGTTTAAAATACATAAAATACATGGTGATACAATGGACTATTAAATTATGCTGCCAAGTTCACAACATACTTCTCTTCCTGCTCTGCCTTATAGTCCATTTCATATTGGACCTCCATCAGGCGTAGTTGGTACTTTTCATTTTGCCTCGCTTCTTTCCTCTCAACCAATTCATGAATAAGGTTTGACATCTTTTTGCGAGTTCTAAATTATAGTGAAAGAAAGTTATTTCAGTATAGAAGCCAGTTTTAGCAATGATTTGAAACAGTAGTCAAAGCTATGGTATGAGAGGAAAAAAAAAAAAGAAATGAATAAAAAAATATTTTTAAAAATCAATAAGTAATGTATGCAAGAAAGTTTTCAAAGAGAATGTTGCATTTATATTTCTAAACCTCAAAATATAAAATAGTCCCACAAAGAACCCTTAACAGCAATGACTAATATGTTGTTTTTGCTTTGGTTATTTTTCTTTTAATTTGACTTTTTGGGGGGGGGGTTTTGGGGGGGGGGTTGCCAACAAATGTAAATAAAAGAGGAAAAATTCAAACACTTAATTACAAGCTCCTGTTCAAAGTGTCTGTTTAATTTCAGAAAAAAAAAATATCCATGATCAGCAAAAGTACCTATAGCCCTTGTATCGCCTTTGTATTTCAATAGCTGCCTGTCTTGTCTTGTCTGCCACTCTTGACTGAATTTCATGGCACATTGTCTCATAATAATGTTTTTCACCTTCATAATTTTCTATCAGTTTCTCCATGAATGCCTGTAATAGAAAAGTGGAAGCTGGAAACATAGTTTTTTTTAATGTTTTACTTACAGTTCATATAGCCAACTTGTCAAAAGATGGCAAACAGAAACCAGGATGTGAGTCCTCCTTAAATTAAAATAAAAAACTGACTCCATTCTCTGATGACTGAAGGAGAAGAGAATCCAATGGCCCTAACCCTCTGTGTACAGAGGCATATACAGGCATGGTCAAATACAAAGTTGACATTATAAATCAGTATATGTCATATAATTTTTTTTTTGTGGTGTCACAATATCAGAACAGTATATAAAACAGCCACACACCAAGAGACAATAAGAACAACTATACTTATACTATATCTGTGGATGAATGAGAATTGGTGAAATCAGCAAAAACATCCCAGCCATTTGATCTAGATAAGATCTAAAAGACTTTTGACCCTAACCTCATTTCATCTCATTTCACAGGGGTTGAACAAAAACTGTGCAAACGTTCATAAAATGAGGAACTAGATATCCCTTAATAATCTAATCATTGAAGAGAAATTTAAAAAGTGACAGTTGTTCATCTTATTAAAAAAAAAAAAAAAAGAGGTGGGGGAGGGGAGGAGCAGGAATGAAAACAAAAATCATTAATAAAAACATACATAATCCATTGTACAAAAGAATTGTTTATAAAGAGGAGAGTGAACGTAAAAAAAAATATTTATCTCATTATTTGAAAAACAATATTAATATCTACTTGCCTTTTACATTGAAAATTATAATATGAAGCATTGCAAAACTAAAAAATTACCTGATGGTTTTGGTATTCTTCTTCAATCTCTCCTTCTTTACTTTTCATATTTTCTTCTATCTTTCTTTCTTCTGCCTTCTTTTTCTCAGAAAGTACTGCTTCTTCTTCGTGAAACTTTTGCATGAATTCTTTTCTTTTCTGCTCTTCAATCAGCATCCTTCTTTCTTCTGCATGGCGTTGTATTTCCATGGTCTGTTGAAGCCAGAGAACATTTTCATAGATGTCTAAAATTTTCAATTAGATAAAATAGCAATGAAGTTATTGTAGCTTCAGCCTACAGATGAGGTGGTGAAAGTGCATGAAATCCATTGGTCTCACAGATCTACAGAGATATATGCTATAATAACACACTAGCTTTTCGGAAAGAGCCTTTTCAAACACTGCCCCTATTATTTGGAACTCTTTATCAGCAAAAACTCAAAATTCCACAACTCTCTCTGCCTTTAAATCAAATTTGAAAACTGCACTATTTAAGAAACATTTTGACACCTAAGAGCCTTGTAACTGGACTTGGAATTTTCTGTCAAGCGCTACTGAGCACCTCTGGGTGGAAGCTTCAGCGCTATATAAATTGATTGCATTATTATAATTATTATTATTATCATTACTAGCCATAAGCACACTTTGGCCTCTTCCAAACTAGTGAGTTTATGGGTAGACACTTAAATTGCTTTGACGGAAGATATTAAATGGCTTTCACAGAGACTATTAAATTGCTTTTACAGAGGCTACAAAATTGATTTTACAGAGGCTACTAAATTGATTTTACAGAGGCTACAAAATTGCTTTCACAGAGACTACTAAACTGCATTTACAGAGGCTACAAAATTGCTTTTACAGAGGCTACAAAATTGCTTTTACAGAGGTTACTAAATTGCTTTCACAGAGACTACTAAATTGCTTTTACAGAGACTACTAAATTGATTTTACAGAGGCTACAAAATTGATTTTACAGAGGCTACAAAATTGCTTTTACAGAGGCTACAAAATTGATTTTACAGAGGCTACAAAATTGATTTTACAGAGGCTACAAAATTGATTTTACAGAGGCTACAAAATTGCTTTTACAGAGGCTACAAAATTGATTTTACAGATGCTACTAAACTGCATTTACAGAGGCTACAAAATCGATTTCACAGATGCTACTAAACTGCCTTTACAGAGGCTACAAAATTGATTTTACAGAGACTACTAAACTGCCTTTACAGAGGCTACAAAATTGCTTTTACAGAGGCTACTAAATTGCTTTTACAGAGGCTACAAAACTGCTTTTACAGATGCTACTAAACTGCATTTACAGAGGCTACAAAATTGATTTCACAGATGCTACTAAACTGCCTTTACAGAGGCTACAAAATTGATTTTACAGAGACTACTAAACTGCCTTTACAGAGGCTACAAAATTGCTTTTACAGAGGCTACAAAACTGCTTTTATAGAGGCTACAAAATTGCTTTTACAGAGGTTACAAAATTGCTTTCACAGAGACTACTAAATTGCTTTTACAGATACTAAATTGATTTTACAGAGGCTACAAAATTGATTTTACAGAGGCTACAAAATTGCTTTTACAGAGACTACTAAATTGATTTTACAGAGACTATTAAATTGCTTTTACAGAGACTACTAAATTGCTTTTACAGAGACTACTAAACTGCCTTTACAGAGGCTACAAAACTGCTTTTACAGAGGCTACAAAATTACTTTTACAGAGTCTACTAAATTGATTTTACAGATGCTACTAAACTGCCTTTACAGAGGCTACAAAATTGCTTTTACAGAGGTTACTAAATTGCTTTTACAGAGGCTACTAATTTGCTTTTTCAGGGGCTACTAAACTACTTTAATATATTAAATAGCTTTTACAGAGGTTACTAAATTACTTTTACAAAGGCTATTAAATTGCTTTTATTGACAACAAAACTAGATGTAATGGAGTCCTGGATTCAAATCTAGAAGGAAAAAATGTAAAAATCTGGTCATAGTGATAGCTGAGGGAGGCTGAAGCACTACCTCCATATTTAGCGGTAAAATGGCAGCTGTCAGTTGATACTTATCAAAGGAATTTACGTTAATCAGAGTGTGGAGTCAAAGTCTAGATGGCAGGCACACATGCTGAATATTAAATACCATCAAGTCCCAGTAACGGGAGTGACACTCATTTCTTGGAAAAAGCTCTCAGCGTGCATTTTCTATAGGAGTGACAATACTTTCTTGGAAAAAGCTCTCAGCAAGCATTTTATATGGGAGTTACACTATTTTCTTGGAAAAAGCTCTCAGCATGCTTTTCCTCTCCCAGTTCAGGTGTAAAATTTGTAAAGGCTGTGGACGATCTTGTCATTCAATAAATAAATAAATATGAAAGCCCTATATTATCTCTTGAAGAGAATTTTTCTTCAGTGTCTATTCTGAAGGAAGACCGAAATAGACCCAGGCATCAGCCGCAGTGTAGTGCCGCTAAGCATAACATCATGCTTGAGTTATGCAGCTGTTTCTAGATGGAAAATCCTGTCAGATTACCCCTTAAAAAGTATGTTGATCACAGTTCAGTGGATATTATACACAAAATAAGAGCTCTACTGAGGTTATTATTTGGGTGATGCCATGTATATTTGGTCTTTCAAATCCTTTATGACTTTTTATGATCTTTATGCATTGTCATTGTTACTGTTGCTTTTCTTGAGTTAAAAAAAAACACTACAATAAAACAAAGTCATCACCCTAGCAGGGCCTGATTTTCTTTAAAAGGCCTGTGTCAGAAGTTCAAGGCAGAGACATGCACATGAGAGAAATTATCTTCTGTTTGAAAAGATGAGAGAATCTAGATTGAAATGGTTTGGTCATGTTCAGAGGAGAGATGAAGAGTACATTGGTAAGAGAATCATGAAGAGGTCACTAACAAGAGTAAAAGGGAAAGACCAAAAAGAGGGTGTATGGATAAAATCAAAGAAGATAATATGATGGCAGTTGGTGTGAGAGAGGAGGATGAACAGAACTGTTTGAAGATGAAGTGATGAGATGAGTGATGGACAGATAGGCAGAGAGGGTGGGGAGGGAAAAGGGTAGGGAGGGAAAAGGGGGAAGAGGGATCAAAACAAAAAGATAAATAATTTAATGTAAAAAATTAGATCAAGTCAGGATTCTAAAAAGTCGGGATTCTTCTGACTAAGTTTACCTGCTTCAGCTTTTTCTCTCTTTCCTCAAGGTTTTCATCTGTCTGTTTTAATTGCTGCTGGATGTACAGCCGCATGTCAGTCAGATCAGATTGCAGTACCAATGGCCCAGCTGAAAGATTAGCGATTTCACAATCAGCCCACCAATTCAATATAAAAAAAATCATTCTGAACATTCTCATTCTCCTCTTTCATTGTACCATGATAGGGAAGATCTATACAGCTAAACCTCACTTTATACCTCGAAATGAATAATTGTAAAAAATAGAAATTCTTAAATACCTTTGTTAAGGCACTGAAGACTAGGAATTTTGAAAATGTAACAATCATGACTATGACTGCCAATGTTTGGGGTCTTACCTTCTGCTTTAGGAGCATTTGAGTTTAGTGTAGAGTCTTCAATTGCTGGCATTGGTTCTTTCTGATTTTCATCCTCCTCTTTTTTATCAACAGCATCTTTATCAAAATTGTCTGTCAATTTTTGTCCATCCTAAGAAAAAGTACAAATCCAGGCAGCAAATGATGTTGTGCCTCACATTTTTTTTAATCATAATGAAGCATTAAAAATAAATATTATGGAAAACAAGATATTAGTTATAACTATTTCAAATCTGATTTTAAATTTCTTCAGTAATTTTTAGCTGTTTCACTTGTCTCAAAAATGCCTCAGCAACATATACATTACAAGAATAAGTCTTTATTTATCTTCACCTCAATAGCTAAGGGCTTCTCATTTTCTCTGTTTTGCCGACTCTCCAGAAATTCTCTCATCTCTTGATCAATGCCTTGCACCACTTCCTCTACCCCATCCCGAGCACTGGCCAGCTCTCTCTGAAGCTGGTGAATCTCCTCATATCCAGTATCCAACTCATCCTCGTCAAAGTCCTCCTCATCCAGCTGATTCAGCAGCTAATTGAAGCGATGAAAAAAAACCAAAACCCAAATGAAACGGTTTTTTTCTTTGGAACTAAATTAACTTAATGATTAGAAGGAGAAAATTGAAAAAATCTTCATTACATATTGCGTACTTGTAATAAATGTCAAACTCAAAACAGCAAATGTAGTCACAGAAAATTCAGGATAAATACCAATATCACTAATGACTAAGTGAAGACAAAACAAATATGTATTGAACTTGAACATGCAAGAATCATTTATAATTTCCATATGTAAAAATGTCATCCTGTTTAACAACAGACCTGTTGTTTCAGCTCTTCAACTGTCAATCCTTGCTCTGCAGCCAGCTCCTCTAACTCCTTCATGTCATCATAAGGTACCAGTGCCTGACTAGGTCCTAGGATGAAATTGTGGAATGTGGATTGTCTCTTACCATAATCATAAATGTTGCAAAATAGCAATTTATTGTGTCTGGAAAGTCTTCCAACGAAATTTGCTTCTTACTGATAGTAACTAAAGACTTCAAGTTAGACAGATTTTCTGAAATATTATTATTGGAAGCAAAACATATTTTTAAAGGCTTGCTTTCCTGTATATATATTTTTTTCTGATTGCACAAGAATGAATCATATTTAGAAACAAATCAAAGTAAATACTGTTCTTACTTGGTTTATCATCATGGACATCATACTTCAGAAGCTCATCACATTCGTCAAGTTCCTGCTGTAACTGTCTAGTCTGATATTCCAGTGTATGGAAATACTTATTGGTCTCATCAGGTAAACCCTGGCATAGATCACAGACGGAAAAATCAAACTTAGAAAATAAAGGACATTATAATAATATGACAGTGAAATTTTAGATTTAATAGTATAACAAAATGTGTCAATTCTAAAGCTAGTGCAAATATACATTTATCAGCAAGTGTAGGTCTACTGTCTTGGGTTTTGTTTGGGTTTTTGTCTTTGTTGGGGGGGGAGGTTGGGGTTTGGTTTTTTTTGCGTTTTTGGGAGATTTTTTTGGTTGTTTTGTTTTGTTTTTGGGTTTTTTGTGTGTGGTTTCATTTTTATGTTGTTGTTTTTTTCTTTGTTTTTTGCTTCTTTTTTTTTTGTTTTCAGAAGAGGAGATGTTGGTTTATTTGTTTTTGGTTTTTTTTGGGGGTTTTTTTTCCATTTCATCTTGTTTTGGCTTTTTGGGTTGTTGAGGGAGGTTGGCAGGGGGGGAGGGGGGGGGGGGGGGGGTCATCTTTTTTTTTCTTCTTCAGAGGGTTTTTTTTTCTTTCGTTTTTTTTTTTTATGGTAGTTTTTTTTTTCCCGGGCAAGGGCTATTTGTTTTATTGATTGTCATTTACAGGAGGGAGTTCTTCTTTGTTGCTTTTGTTTCATTTTATTATGGATTCAGTTGTTGCTTAAGGCTATTGGTATTTCTTTGTTCCAGTTTTCTTATTGTAGCTGTTCATTTACTTTTCAGTTTTTATGTAAGCTATGGGTTTGTTCCAGTTCGGTTTTTGTTTTTTTATATATTGCTCTTTTGCTGTCCTTTTTTTTTCAATTTTTCCTGCCTTTTCCTTTTCTGTATAGAATCTGAGATCAAACCATCAAAAGAAAAAGATTTAAACTATCTTTTATGTAAAAAAAAAAAAAGTATAGCAAAATGTCTTGTAGTAAAATATATCTTTAGATTGATGACAAATCTTGAGAAAAATAAATTTGCATCAACTTACCTGATTATCCACACTCAGATCAAGATCTGGTGCAACAGGCTCAAGAGGAACAATGATAATGTCATCATCATCATCAAAATCCTCCTCAATATCATCCTCATTGATGTCCAAAGCTTGAATAAAATCTTCTTCAACCGAATCCATGGGTGACCCGATGCCTGCAGTTATCATGATGTTCAATGTCAAGAATTTAAAATAGGACACTTCAAACAGTTGTCCGTAGGGCTACTTTCAGTTATGAAATCTGTAGGAAAAAGCAAGTTCAAAACAAGAATATGATTTTTATACACTTATAAAAAAGTAGATATTCTCTAATCCACATAAAAATATAATAAAGATTGTGCACTTTACATAAAGAGTGAATCTTTAGAAGATACAGATTGTGTACTTGTAATTTATAACTCACTGGAGTCTGGACTATTTTTAGATATACAGATGCTTGTCCAGACAATTTGGAGAGGATTTTTTAAAAATCACAGAAAATCAACAGTCAACCCTACATCAGTTAAATTTACATGGTTCAAGTAAAAAGAAACAAACTTTTGATATAAAACAAAAACCACTAAATCATCTATCCTCAAAACTAGAACTAATCTAGATCCAGGCAATGGGTCTTGAAAGTCATCTCACTTAAAATGTGGGTTCCATTCTGAGTCATGACACTATTTCTCCAGAAGAATCATTATTAGGCTCATTTTAAAAAACTTCAAAAAAATTTCTTTTTTTTTTTAAGTCAACCTGCTATGCTTGCAAAATTAGCAAGATCGACGAACAAATGCTTTGGTTAGTAATTTCTAGATTTTCATTCACATAAAAAACCGAGTCCAACTAGGCAAGCATTGATACCAGGCATGAGAGTATTCCGTCGAATTATGTTCTTCCACAAAACTACCAGTGCAAGATCAAGGCCTCAAAAATCTCTGGATTATGATTATCACCCTGAAATCAAGGCAATGTAATGCTAGTCATCAAACAAATTTAAAAAGGAAAAGCCCCAGGACCAGACAACATTACAATAGACCTATTAAAAATTCTTCAGACATCATCAAACACAAACTTCTGAAACTTTTGTTTCAAACAAAGAAAAATCCCAGAAGAATGAAACACACCAATAATTATAAAATTACACAAAAAAGGAAGCCAAAAAAGTCGGAACAATTATCACCAACAAGTCTATTGAACTGCATAAATAAATTCTTTACAAAGATAATTACAAGGAGAAATTCAAAAGCCCTCGATGACAATCAGCTTTGAGAGCATGACAATTTTAGAAGGAGATTCTCTACAATAGATCACAGTCATACGTTTAAGAAACCCCAGAAATGAGTTCCGAAGCTGGAACATCGTTTTGAGAATTGTTTCCGTCTGTGACATTGTGACATTTTCTCCACAAAGATGTACGTAGAGGGGCATGATAGGATTTATTTTAACCCTTCTTCCCTCTTTTAACCCAGCTTCTCTACAATAGATCACAGTCATACGTTTAAGAAACCCCAGAAATGAGTTCCGAAGCTGGAACATCGTTTTGAGAA
>JBCJKE010017774.1:0-19609 GCA_039654525.1 Melibe bucephala | reverse complement strand
TATATATATTATGTTCATTGGATTCCTAAAGATTTATATCAACGTAATCTTGTCAAATAAGGACCGTTAGGATTTCTCCTTAAACAAATGAATAGAGAAATGATATATTTTAGTTATATTCGTTTTGGTAGGCCCGGATCTAACTTCCTCCTACCCCAACCTAGCTAAAATCTCTCTCCATTCTGCCTATGATGTGGTTATATTTGCTGCCATGGAAAACAGCTCACTGTCAATAATACCTTCGGTGTATATTAGTATCTGTGTGTGGATGTATAGAATTTACCATCTTTGTGGGATTGCAAGCTATGATTGATATCAAGGAATCAACGGTGTTGTTATACTGAATATTTCAATGATAGTCCAGGTTATTTTTACTGATATTTTAGCTTGCATGTCATCTGGGATTAAATCTTGGTGTATCTAAGATCCTGTTATAATAGAATATAAAGTTATAACCTTACAAATCTTACCTCATACACAATTCAGGTGGCACACCCTTGTCGTTGACGGCCATGACATTGAGGCTATTTGCAAGGCCTTCCATGAAGCCAGCCAAGTCAAGGGCAAGCCAACTTGTATCTTGGCAAAGACTTACAAAGGACAAGGAATCCCTGGTAACATTTTTGTTTTTGGGTTGGTGTTAGTGTTTCTTTTGTTCATTTTGCAGAAGTCTGTCTTTAGTAATGGCCTCAGTTTTTTGGCAGTGAGTCCATTATTGAAATATGACATGCTGTATTTGAACATGAGAGTGGATTATTGAATATATGATAGGGTGATGTTTCAGTATTATATCTGTTGAAAACTAGGATTAGACCTGATACATTAGATCTAGACAGTTTTGTTAAGCCCCAATGAAAATGTGATACAAGATAATACAAAGGGAATAATTTGATAATGAAAGAAAAGTTTTTTTGAATTTTAAAATCCAGCCCATATATGTAAAGTCTCACAGGTACAATTGAAAGTTTTTTTTTATATCCATTAGAGGCTAGAGACATTGTTGACTTTTGTTTCTGCCATTCTTAAAAATAGATTTGGATGAAGAAGGTCAAGCATTGGATTAACTAATCCATTTTGTAAGTTAAAAAAAAAAGGAATTAAGATTGAAAAGATATTTCATCTAAGCGGGCTCGACAGTGGAAGTAATCAGATTCGATTCTCATGACAGGAGCATCTTTAACATTAACAGGGAAAAGTTTGTTTCTCAATTAATTAGGCTGCGTATTGCTTTGCATGGTAGTAAGATAGGCTTTATCTTGTTTTGTTAGCCACCTCCTTTGTTGATTTGTTTTTATTTTTGTTTTTGTTTTGAAGGATTGCCACCTTCATCCCCCTAATTTGGTGTGGGCAGTTTTATCATCTTCTAGTCACAAGCTCTCTGAAAATTGTGTGCTGTCTGAAAATAAGAGTATGGATACTTTACCTTAGAAACTCATTCATTCAATTTGACTGATTGGCTTAATAATTAGCATACATTTTTCCACACAAGGTATTGCTGATGAGGAGAACTGGCACGGAAAACCCATTGGGCCCAAATCTGAAGAAGCTCTGAAAGCTATCCGGGAAAATATTGCCAACATGGGACCTCATAATGTCATCCCTAAACCACCTTCAAAGAATCTTGGTCCAGTCAAAACAAATGTGAGCCTGTCTGATCCACCAGCATACAAGTTAGGAGACGCAGTAAGTTTTTGCACCATTTGCCTGCTTGCCATCTTTTGATCTTTGGTTTATTGGTAGGAGTAGAAGATAGTTTAGTGTTTATGGTTGGGTTAACAAATTTTGTTTTGTTTAATTTTAGTTTTCCTCAGATTTGAAAGTGTTCTCATATTGATTGTGACCATGGGGTACAATGTTAGATCCAATTGTTAGTTATATACATGTGACATAGATCAAAGCCTTGTACAAGGCACCATAATTAGGTTATTTGCTGATAGCCTGTCCATTATATAGAAATAAAAAATATTAATGATTGTAAAATACTCCCAAAATTATCTTAACTCACCCCCAAAAAGGGAAAAAAAGAAGACTAGAAAACAGAATTTCTTCCAGAAAAATGCCAACTGCTTTGGATGTCAAATAAAAAGAAGCTTACAATCAATCTATTACCAAAAAAGCTTGAAAATTTCAATTAATGTAGAATGCTTAAATGATAAACTACAATGGAAAAGCCAAAACTGAACAATATAAGTTCAAGCAAGCAGCCTACTAGCATTCCTGAAATGTAATAGCAATGACTGTCTACAGCATGTTAAAGATGTGTTTGCTACAAAACATTCGTAAACAACCAACTGTTTGTTTACATCAAGTTTACATCAGGCAAAACAAAAATAAACATGGGCAAATGACATTGGATTCCCTTGAAAGAACAAAGAGCAAAAAATAAGATCACTTTTCTTTTCAAAGCAATTATTGGCCAAACAGTATTACCACTTTAAGAATTCCAAATGAAAAATAACCACATGAAATCTGGTGCTCAAACATTTACATTCTTCAAGAGTAGATATTGTAGGTATTGGGAGTTATTTCTATGAAATGCATCTAGTTTTCTCTCTTCATTTTGGATAAGGGCCTTTATGCCACAGTTATATGGGTTAAGCCATTTGAAAAGACTTCTATACAGTTTGATTTTTATCATTTTGGACATGCATCCTTTTCCTTTTCCAGGTAGCAACCAGATTGGCATACGGCACAGCTCTGGTCAAGATTGGAAAAAGCAATGACCGAGTGGTTGCAATGGATGGCGATACTAAGAACTCAACTTTTGCTCAGAAGTTCAAGGTATGTTGTCTCAGGGATGAGGTAATCATATTGATATTTGGCTTGAAATTCAGTGACTTGGAGAATCAACAGTCAACCCTTAAATCAGATAAAAGTGCTTGCACGAAGAATGAATTAACATCTTGTCCATGCCAAACTAATGAAACAAATAGTTGTTTTAATAATGCAATGTGACCTACAAAATATAACATTCTGGCTGTTCATGGTGTTTCTCATGAGTCAAATTAGTCTTACAAAAATGCATGGTTTTCATGTTTACACTGTTCGCGTGGCAATGGGATTAGTGGTTTATATGTTTGCTTATCTATGATGGAATCTATGATTGAAGAAGTCTGTGGAGATTAAAAATAAACATAAATGTACATTTTAGCCTTCAAGATTTCTATGAGTGCATTGATCAACAGAGCTGCCAATCTTATGTCAAAAAATGTTTTTGTTTGACTTTTGATCTTATTTTTTTGATCTACGCTTTTTTGTTGTTGTGATCATGGATGTTGTGTCAGACATTCAAGATATTGAATATGTTCTTTTCCCACTTTTATGTTTATGCAGTGATGCTGACTTGAGTTTTAGCTTCATTTCTCTTTCTTTTTAGAGTTGTGAAAGCATTTGATGCTAGGCCTTTTCAGCAAAAGTGGTTTTCATAAAAAAAAAAAAAAGGTGAAATGTGATCAGACATAGAAGGATAAAATCTAGATTAGTTTTTAAGGGTGTGATGAAGTCTGACAAGGGACCTACATTTGCTTTGTGCAAGATGTGTAGATCACACTTTAGTATTCAAGTGAATGGAAGATAATAATAATAATAATAATAATAATAAAAATCATATGACATATAAAACACTGAACACTCAAAGACATCTGTGTGGGGTTCTAAAGACTGCTTGCTCATCTTCTTTGACAATTTTTATAAAACATTCTAGGTGTAGAGAAGATACTAATATCATTTTCACTAAATTCTTTATAAAAAAAAACCCCCATCCCACTATCAGTTGCAAATAGTGCTGGAGCTTTGTTTAGAGGGCAGTGTTTCCTAATCTAGTTATTGCAGCCTCCTTGGCTAAGCAGAAGCATTTTCATTCTTATGCATAATAAGTATGGTTATTGTGTGGTTACATTATTGTTACAAGGTTCTCACACAAATTTGTTCCAAATTTTACACTTTTTCTCATTGATTGTACACTTTGTTACAGTGTTCGCTTGGCAGCTCTGGGTCAACAATGTTTATGGAGGACACATCATATTGAGGGGTTTATTTCTATTAGCGAGCGTTCCCTAAATATTTTATGCTTAAGATATTTTGTATTTGTTTTTATTTGTTTCGTATACATTTTATTTCATTTGGAATGTAAAGAATTTGAAGTCAGCTATTCAAATTGAATGTCACTTTAGAATGAATATGAACAGTTGTGGAGAAATTTGCTAATGAGTTCATGGCCTGCCTTTACAGGATGCTTTCCCAGATCGCTTCATTGAGTGCTACATTGCTGAACAAAATTTGGTTGGTGTAGCTATTGGCTGTGGCACCCGCAACCGCACCATTCCCTTCGTTAGCACCTTTGCTGCTTTCTTCACCAGAGCTTTTGATCAGATTCGCATGGGTGCTATTTCCCAGACAAATGCCAACTTTGTAGGATCTCATGCAGGGATTTCTATCGGTTAGTATTTAATTTGGGATTTAAATTGTCAATATGCCCTATCTTGAAAGATGCTTGTGAAATTTTGTAAAAAAAAAATAATAGTAAAAAAGTTAATTTGTATGAATATCCATAGGCGTTCAATGTTTGGGCTTCTGATTTAATTTTTGTCCTGTTTATTTTTATTTGGCATGATTCCTTTTAATGTTAAGATGGCTTATTCTTTCTCAACAGACACTTATTTGATGTTTAACAAAAAATATAAGAAAATTGTCTAATATCTCTCATGATACAACATATATTTAAAATGCATATTCGTAGACTTGGATTCTACTGATTTAATCCAAAGACAAGTCCATGCAAAAAAAAATAAATTGTAGGCCTATTGCTTGTTTTTAAAAATTTTTTTTATGCGGCCTATGTTCTTTTCATTTGTTTCATTTTCATCTTGCTCTGATATGGTCTGTTATTTCTTTCCCCTAAGATGCTCCTTATAATCTTTTGTGTGTTTTACCATCATTTCCCCTTAACCTACCATGAGATCACTAACCAAAGGGAGAAACTTAATTTCCTAATTTCATAGCGAAGTCATACTTTTCACAATTTCCCCCCCATATCAGGAGAAGACGGCCCTTCCCAGATGGCTCTGGAAGACTTGGCCATGTTCAGGACCATTCCAGGATCCACTGTCTTCTACCCAAGCGATGCCGTGTCCACGGAAAGAGCTGTTGAACTGGCAGCCAATGCACCTGGCGTTTGCTTCATCAGGACCAGCCGTCCCAACGTGCCCATCATTTACAAAAATGACGAACCTTTCAGCATTGGAAAGGCTAAGGTCAGATAATGTTGAAGATTGACAGAGCACATATGGTCATGTTAGAAGAATATCAATGGAAATAGTTGCACCAAGTAATTTTAAATGCATTGAAAGGAAGATAAGTTACACAATGATATAAAACTTGATGATTGTACTTTTTACTTGATTTGAAGGAATAGAAGCTAGGCATTGAGGGGGATTAGTAAAGTGTAAGGGTGCCACTTTTCTTCTCAATAGTTTTATAAGGATAACAAAGTGGCTGTCTGATGTCCCTTTGTTTGTATCAGCTATTGAACTCATGGTGATAATGAAAAAATATGTCGCTATATTAGGAGAAGCTAGTAAATTCTGAAATAAATTTCTTAAAAAGTGTTATTAAATCACAACTGTCGTGCTTCATGCTTAGTTTTTAACGTAGATGCACAATTTCCTATTTTGAGATATATCTGTGGCTCTATTTGGTGTGTTTTGATAGCTAAGTGTGGGGTACTTACTAGTTCTCTGAAGAGCACATGTCAACAAAAGTGTCTCATGTTGACCTATCATGGCCAAGTCGTTACAACTCATTCAACCTCCCCATTTTTATTTAAGTAAGCTTGTGTGAATCAATGCCAAGGGTCATGGACATCACACAGACTCATAGCAATACCTTTAGAGATCTGTCCCATTGTCTATCACTTTTCCTGAATTTGAATAGAAATAGAAGAGATAAAACTGATTTTTTCATTTTTCAATTCTATCATATGACTGCTGTTGCTTGTTGAGCATATGTTTAAAGTTCCCTTAAGATTTGCTGAAGGCAGTCTTGAAAAAAACCCATACAAGCTATTACTATTGAAATACTTAAATCATTTAATTAAAGGACCAACCATTCATCCAGCATTTTTTTCTTATTCTTCTTACTACACTGCTGACTTGTTACCCTTGTCTTAGTTTGCAGGATATGCATGTTTTCTCAAGTTGAATTAGTGTTCCATAGAATGCATTGTGGATAGAGGGATATTTAGTGTGTAGGTAGCCGATCTGCCTGGACTTTATTCAGGCTTGGACATTCAAGCAGATTTTGCAGCAAGTAGTAATCAAAATTTCTTCTCTGGTTTGACCCTTCACACATAACAGTTCCTATAATGTATTATGGCTCTCTTCCTCCTTTTTTGCTTTGAATGAACTACTGGTGAAGAAATATATAATGATGTTTGTGAAGTATGTAAATAATTCAAGAATTTCCTGTTTTCTCCGTATATATCTCTGGTCTTTATTCATGTTTTTTTCAGATTGTACGTCAGTCCAACAATGATAAAGTGACTGTTATTGGTTCATGTGTGACCTTAGTGGAGGCCATGAAAGCTGCTGAAACCCTCAGTGAAAGTGGCGTCAGCATCCGTATTGTCGATCCATTTACCATCAAGCCCATTGACAGTGAGACGATCCTTGCATGCGCACAGGCGACTGGCGGAAAGATTGTCACAGTAGAGGATCACTATGCAGAAGGTAGGGCTTTGCTTTTAATTGAAACTTTTGTCGACCAGTTGTTTTCTTTACCTGTTAATATCAATAGTTATAATGGCATTTAGATTGGATAGTGTGCAAGTGGGAAAAGTTGGTCTGAGAAGTTGATTGTACAAAGAACCCATTTCATGTTAAGACAAATTGCAAGAATTATCATTTTCAACAAGCAAAAAGAAATCAAGGGGATGATTTTCCTTCCATAGGGTCGCTGTGATTGCTACTGGGAAGGAGGCTCAATGTTTTGATATATATTTTCGATACAAGACTACAGATTGTACTTAAGAGGCACCGCTCTGGCTATAACTATAATGTTATGAAACAAAAACATCAGTTTGGTGCCATTATAACCAATGATTTTTAGAAACTAATTTTCACCTGATAGTTTACATGGGTTTATAGGAAGAGGTCAATAACTTTGGACTGATTTATAGTATAGAAGATTTTCTGTTAAAATTATCTCATATTAAGCATTGGCTGTCAAAGGCCCAATAAGAAACTGTCCACTGTGCAAGAAAGGCACCATATAATTTTCATTACTTAGAAGTAGGGCCTTATTGTTGACTTTCAATCAATGCTTGAGAATGGACTTGAAACTTTATGAGGCACAGTAGACACACATCTAAGCCTACATCATACAAGCATTATTTGGGTTTGGTGATTGTTGATACACTACATTACTCTGCATTGAATGAAATACTCATTCTGATGCAATTATAGAGTTGTTCAAAATGAAAGGCTGAGTTGATCATCTGAACATCGCAGAGACAAACCATGGGTCGACTTTATACTTTTATGATGTGTCGAAAGACATCATAGGACGGTTGCAATGTAGTTAATGCAGGCTTGATATTTTCATTTTAGTCATTATTTGTAAAGAAATACATATCAAGAAAAGGATATCTAAGTGTATAAGTAAGGCACCTTTCCAAGTCTTGTCAGCTGATCACATTGAATCATTGCTGAGCGTTACATCAGGTATTACTCTGCCTACTATGCCCATCCCCTGTGCTGGCCTTCCTAATTGTAGTGGTCATTATGATAGCTTAATTTGATGCTGATCTTATTTAGGGGCCACACATATAGTGTGGACTAATGATTTAAGACTTTTTTGCCTTTTCATTGACTAAAATTCCGGCTTTTATTTACATTTTTAAAATCAGTCTACTACGTATTTCCATGTTGATGTTCAAATGATATTTGAATCACCTTGCCTACACAGTCATGAGGGCGTATAAATTGATTGTAACTGCGACCTTTAGGATTTTCCTTTTAAAAACATTAATCTAGGTGGCACACTGACTTTATTATTTCTTTTTTACAATGTCCTTGATGGCATTCATTTTTATTTTATCTTATCTTATCTTTCATCTTCACATTCTTGATGTTTACGGCACAGTTTTGTCAAGATATCTATCATTCTCAGGGTTGATTTTGTTGAGTTTGTTTGTTGGTTTTTTTTTTGTTTTTTTTGTTTTTTTTTTTTAATGCAGTTGATTTTGACAAGCTTTTTAATGATTTTTCTTTTTGTAGGTGGTATTGGAGAGGCAGTTGCAGGTGCTGTTTCTGGTCACCCCAACATCATCGTCAAGCGTCTGCATGTCCCTGAAATTCCACGCAGTGGAAAGAGTGGAGAACTCCTTGAGAAATATGGCATCAGTGCAAACTGCATTGTGAAAGCAGTCCACAGTATCCTGTCTTCCTAGATGAAGTGCAGTGGACATTTAGAAGCCTATTGTCAGAGAATTCATCAAAAGAAACATACCCAACTGCCATTAATAGTTTTGTACATCCTGTTCAGTATGATCGAGAATGTCAAAGTCAAAGATTTCCTTTCATAATACGTACAGTTCATAAGTTTAGCATCAGCCCCTGCCAATTTTTTGAGCATTTCCATTCCATATTTTTACTGTTAAAGTGTGACATAAAAAAAACAACACTATATAATTAAGACTCAAATGCTTTGGCTTAATGCTGTTTCTATATTTATTGTAAGTTCATTTCTCCACATATGGCTTTGAAGAAGGGATACCCAAAGCAGGAAATGCATCATTAATAAAGACTTTTTCACATGCAGTGAATTCATTTCAGTATCGTCAATGTTATGAAACAGCATGCTTAAGTCCAATCATTTAAAAAAGAATTTTCTTTTTAAAGTAATTAAAAAAAAAGTTTAAGAATATCTAACTGTGATTTGTTTTTTTTTGTTGTTGACTGCATTTTATTTGTTACTAGATTGTTATCATCGATCAAATCAGATTTTTGATTTCGTATTAAAACGGTCATAATAATTATATGAAATGTTGACTTATTTCCTATCATATGTATGTATTCTTGTCCTTGAAACAGGATTCTTTTTTTTAGTGTCATTGATTTTTATGAAAGTGAGAGCTGTGTTCTGAATTTGTTACATTGTTGGTTCTGTTACAGTAGGCATTTGGCAGTCTCTCTTCACTGACTTGTAATGTAGTTTTCTGAGGCTTTCACTTTTACTTATTATTATTAGGCTGTATCATCTATAGCTGTGTCTTTATGCCCCTTTATTCCATTGTTTCCTTTAGTAAAGGACTTAAACTATAAAATTAAAGAAAATTTAGGGAATATTCATTGTACATCACCATAACCTATTATAAATATAAAATTGGTGAGCTCAAACTTTAGCTGACATAGACTGAGAAACAAGGGTACAGACAACAACCAAATTTGGCAGCAGATTTCAAAATATAAGAAGAATCCTCTTTAGTTAAAAACTCTCTTTACATAATTTTTTGGTTTACAAATACATTTCCTTTGGGTTTCTGTTCTTTGGCACCTGTTATGTATTTGAATAAAAAAAAAAAACCCAACACAAAACAACCCAGAAACCTCAACATTGCGTACAGGTAATATGGATCTATTTACTCCAGGTTCTCCGAATTTGGCGCTAAAGTTATTGAATTGTAGTGTCTTTGCCCTGTCTCAGAAGATCGTTTACATACTGTGCTTTCGTTAGAGTGATTTAGTTGAGGCACTTGCAGAAGTCCTTGGACAAGGTGTATAGTGACATTGCATGCAGTTCTTCTAGTCCAGGCAACATGTTGCAGGAGTCAGTGCCTAGAGGGTCTTTCTTGAGATCTCTTGCTTTATTCTATATAGTTATGTAAAGTCTATCAGAAAGGCTAGACAGGTTAAGGTAGTTTTTTTTTTAATTTTAGCGCTTCGAAATGAATTGTGGAAAAATTTGACATACTTCTTTTTTGTTAGGGTGGCTTTGACCTTTTTTGTGCTAGCATTGTACTGTTTTGTCAGTGCTCTGTCCTGTGTGTGTTGTAACAGGCATGTCATGTCTTTACAGAGCCTACTATTTTGATTCTTGAGGAAATATTAGCATTAGTAGTAATCACAATCACAGGGATTACAAGACTTAAAATTCATGAGACGGTGTAAAGAACAATTGATGGAACACCAGAACTAAAAGACAAAACAATATATCGTTATATATATAGAAATATCTCTATATGTATGTAACTTTACATGAGTTAGAAGAAAAGTGATGGAGTAAAAATTGTTTATTAAGAAATAGTTGATCTACACAAATCATTCATATTAAAATAAAAATGTTCCCTGGAAAAAAAGCATCAGTGGGAATGATATGGACGGATATTTTCATAATCATGGCATTGGAATCCTTAGCATAGATATTACAAGATAATAAATATGCCCTGTTGTGATTTAGAGAACGAAGAAATTATCACAATAAGTAATCTATAGGCATACATTTGTTTTGTATACCTGTAGATTTTGAAAATCATAGTAAGAAAGAGGTAGAAGGTTGGAAAGGAAGAAGGAAAAAGATAATTGAAAACTAAATTGTTTCTCATGAAAACTGTCAGTAGACCACTCAACACATCATTACGTTTGCTGAGCCAACAATTTTTTTTTTTGTGATACATCATATGTAGTTTGGACTATGACAAACGTACACGTATAGTTGATCTGCCACAAGGTTGCTTAACTTGTAAAAGTAAAATCATGAGCCGTTGGAATTTTTTACATGCAAAAGACAGGAGGAAAGAAAAACGTTTTTTGATGATGGGAGCGAAACAAAAGATTGTAATGGGCAAGTTTTGTCTTGAAATAAAAGCAACGCTCAGTAATAAAAGTAGCAAGCCCTTGTCAGACTAGAAAAGGGCGATAGTGATAGTTCAAGCTGTACTATTACGGCAATAAGGTTTAACTGACTATTCCTGCCATACTTTGCTGACACTGCCACCATAGGAAACATGTACATTCTTAAGTATAAGTATCAATTAGGTAAAGTTCACCTTTGTGAGCCTTATGATTTAAAACTCTCATACTATACACACTTAATCTGCATTTAAAATAGATGTTCTAGCAGTCATCCATAAAAAAAAAAATCCTTTCCAGGAATGACTGCACTTAAAATACTCAAATGGATCCATAAACCGCTCATGATACACACAATAAAATCAAACTGGCAATCTCTTGCAACTTGAAAAGTAAAGCAAAGTAACTACCACACAATTTATTATACTTGGGACTGTAATGTCACACCTGTTAGACTTAAACTATATAATATAAGATATATAGATTATGTAAAGTCTTACTTACATAATTAATATGTATATCATTATATAAAAGTGAGTTAAAATTTCTAGCAATTAATATTAAAATATGTGTTGTCCTAAATAAAAATAAAATGAAATTATTTGTTCAGTCCTTCTTTCCCCAAAATTCTTCGCGCCTCCTCCGAGCCCTTTCCAAAACTTCTGAGGCAAGAGAACTGCTCGAAGCAACAGACATCATGGAGACTGACATCACATCATCATCGACCTCCCTGATATGGGCTTTGACGTCATCTGATCATATGGAATAAGTGCAAAGAAAAACAAATTGTATAATAATATGTATAAAATGGACCCTACTACAGTACCTTGCTTTCCAATTTCATAAACTCTTAGTCTTAGCCTTATCTTAACTTTAACGCAATAGAGGGGGTCCACTCGATTCTACCCTCACAGTGGAACTCGGTTATAACAAGAGCCCCCGTTTGAAGCAAGAACTCTGGTTATTTCCGAGCTCTCATTATTATTGTTTTCCAAGGTATGGGTGAGCAAGATTTGAATTGTCTTATGATCCAAACTAAATCAAAACCAGAGAGAAATCAAACATAATTGGAGCTTTTACTTTGAATAGCAAATGGCAGTGCAGATAGCTTAGTGGTTATAGTACTCGACCACCAAGCCAGAGGTCACATGTTTGTTCCCTGCTGTGCAGGCTTGGTTTTTTCAGGTTTTTTTTTTTTCTGCCCCGATGTCCTGTGGCAGGCAGGATAAATGAGTGCCTAGTCCCATCAGAGACGGATAATAAACTAGGAAGTCCCATTTGCCTTTGTGCATGTAAAATAATCCTCGGTGGTTAAAATAAAAAAGATCAGATCATCTATCAATGAAAGGAAGGTAAAGCTAGCTAGGTTTATGTTTAAAATATACATGTGATGGATCGCATACATGTATAAATGGAAGAAACCTCTATATATTTCATTTGTATTAGTATACATTGTTTACAAATATAGTTTGCCAGGGTTTATTGAGAACAATAAATAATAAAAATTGAAGAGCAAATAAGGGAAAAAAAGTTTCCAATAACCAACAAAGAGATGTGAAAATAAAGTTAAGGGGGGAAGAAAAGGGTAGTCATGAATACTTTCGTTTCTAAACAATCTTGTAATGGGAAGAAAGAAAATCAAAACAGCAAGCTTTAAAGATAAATTTAAACTTCGCTTTCAAAAATCAAAAAGATTTGACCAACAGGCTTACGTGACAGGAAGCGTTTCTTATGACCACGCATCTTGACAATTTCTCTTTGCTTCAAATGGTACGCTAAAGGTGTGACATGATTGGGATGATTATAATAGTTCTCATAATCTACATCACTTACTGATCTCTTTAAAAAAAAACAACAACAAAAAACAACTTTCATCTCCAGATAAAAAAAAAAAGGGAAAAGTGAAAAGATAGCTATCATTGTAATGGTGTATGTGTAAGGAAACAATCCATATTTAAGTTTTAACCTCTCTTTCTTTCCATTTTTATACTCAAATTTCATTTGGTGAGATGAGCTTTATTAAAGTAAAAAAAATTCCAACAATAATGTCAACATACCCAAGGTGACTGCAGATGGGTGAGCCGACTTTGCATAGGTTTTGCCATGATTTTCTGGAACAGAGGACAGCTGACTGGGTCTTGAGGCATGACGGCCTTTCCTACTTTTTTTGTCTGCCTTCTTGGGGGCATTTTCCTTGTCTGTGACATGGGAGGAGGAGGAAAAGCCAAAAATGGTATCAAGCACTGCAGTGATAATGTAATAAATTATATAGCTGAATGCAGGGATCACCAAACACAATGGAAATTTGAAACTGAAAAATGTTGAACCTTTTAATAGTCTATAATTGCTTTTTAAATATTAGTTTTTCTAAAATATCTTAAACAAGAATTTATGACAATTTATTCCTGGCTGATATAACTTCAAAGGTAGGCCAACCCTCTGGCGACGGCCTTGTCTTATCTCCCCCCGAACCACACTTGCCAGGCTAACTTGTGATTGTCACACTGTGATGAGATGCAATCTCCATAAAGCATAGCATTTGTATCAGGGCTCATACTCAAACAGATTTTTCAAAATGAAAATTAAGGACTTTTTCAGGGCCTCTTTAAGTTTAAGGACTACAAAAACTGTGTTTTGCATTCCAGCTCTCGTGTTTTTCAGTTGAGCTCACACAATGACAGTGATGTCGTTTTCATTTACAGACAGTACAATATTTTATACTTCCTGATTTTCCCTGCCTTTGGCTAGGCTAGAATTGCTGAATTTAAAGACATGCGATCTCAGTATAAAAAATTAAGGAAATTTTAGGGCCTTGAATTTGTTTTGACAAACTTTGAGGACTTTTAAGGACCTGTGAGAACCCTGACAATTTATGATGTTCCTTGCAATGTCATTGGATGTTCATACGGCATTCAGTGTTCAAGCTATGGTTAAGCCTTATGCATGAGATCATTTTGTGTACCACAGTATTTGGATGTGTACTGTCGCAGTGAAGTTAAAATGCATTGCAAATGTGTGAAATAAAATGTAGGCAACATATACCTTGAGAAGGGAAACTGAGACGTGGTGTCTTTTATGCAGAGATAATGTAAGGAATATTACTGATAAAATTGCTGATGAAAAGTAACTTACTCAAAAATGTATTGATTCCATGAGTCAGATAGATATAAAATGCAAAATGTAGAAAGGAAAAAAAAAAGTTCTTTTGCGTCTTTAAAACCATTATACATGTATATCATTGTGACTGTTCCTTGTGGTTGCTTGGCAAGTGGAAACTCCAAATCTTGTTATTGTTCGGGGGATGGTGGGTGGGAACGGGAGAATGGCAGGGTATTAGAAATAACACCTTAAAATTTAAAAAAAAAAAAAAAAAAAAAAGAAAGCAGGATCACAGCAACAAAGCCGTTCATCAAGGTCAAAAGAAAGACTGTGCCATTACCATCTTCATCACAGCAGGGAATTGGGGTTGGCACATAGTGAGTCTCCAACACTTTGTCTGTCTCAGCATCATCGTCTCTAAGGGCATGGGTGTCGGCAGACGGCATTCCTAGGATGGGCATTGTTAACAGTTTGTCCACGTTGTGCTGCTGAGGAAGAAGCGTTAACAAAGGACTTGAGATAAATAGAGTGGTGTTCAAAAGTGAATTTCAGAGTAGAAAACATCGTCAAGAATGTAACACCCTGAGAGGCTGAAGAAAAGAAGATTAAGGAGGAGGAGAAGAAGAAGAAGAAGATGGGGGAGGAGGAGGAGATGAAGAAGAAGAAGAAGTGGAGGGGGAAGAAGAAGAAGAATGTCTTTGATTGGTTGGTCAAAATGTTTTTGACAGACTTACAAGAATGGCGAGAGACGGGGCAAGACCTAGTGGTAGCCCGAGATGCCTAACACTTGTCTGTCATGTATGAATATATGTATTGCATGTGTAATAACGTCGGTTAAATATAAACAACAAAAACCCAACAAATAATAAAAAAACAAAATACACACACACACGTAACATCCCCCCCCCCCCCCCACTTCCCCCCCAAAAATAAAACAAAGCAAAACAACAACATATGGCATAAGTGTAGTGCTGTGTCCATGCACTTGACTGTTAAAATTAAGGGAAACAAGTCCAATAACTCCATCCTGAAGGGAAACCACTGTAAAAGTAAAATTGTGGTGACAAGTTGGCCTCTACCCAAGTGCACGCTCAAGCTTGCCCCCGATCACCATGCACTTAACCGGCGTCGACTATGTATATATACATGTATAAGTGGTCTTACCTTTTTAGAAGACTGTTTTATTTCGTAGTCATCAGAGGCAGTGACATAACTATCACCTGAAAGAGAAATGAGGAAGATAATAAAGGTCTATGATCTTTGATAGTTTTGAAAGGTTGAACATCCGTAGACCAATGGCCCACAATGGTAATTTATTTACTGGGTTGATGGCAGATTGTATTAGACTTGCTAATACTTTAACCGCCCTAGCTAAGGTCAGGTATAGTACTCATTTCAAGCGTAAATCTGATTATTTTGACCCCTTTCTACAATACCATTGTACCATGTAACGATTGACTATGTAAGTAAGTAAGCTACAAGCAGGTTAGTAGGCTATTTAGTAAGTAAATTGCCTCGCTATTGCTGAAGGATGCTTGTCCTTATCTGTGATTGTCTTACTAAGGCAGAGCTCAAGGTTAAACATTTTTGAGCATTGGAGATTTGCCTTATTGTTTCTCTCCTGATGTCTCTCTATCATTTTGCACAATTGTTTCAATGTCTGGAGATCATTCATTGACATTAGGATTTTTGTTATGCAGTGCACATGTTGATTTGCATACGCTGTAATAAGTCTTAATTATTATGAAAGAATATTATCTTTCCCACTGACACAAAAACTTCTTGAGTAAGAAGAAAAAAAGGAGGGGGGAGGGGAAGGCTATTGGTGCCCTCTATTTCATGACAACAGGATTCCTCTAAATTTCTTTCTTTCTTCGTGCTTTGAACAACACTAACCAGATCGAGACGTGACGATGATTTTGCTATTTTTAGAAGGTGGGCAGGTCAGTAGAGCTCCACCGACAGCTGGGGTTGTCAGGTCAAGGTGATGACGGCGCACTGATTCTTTCTCTTGCCGAAGAAGGGGCGTGGGTTGTCTTCCCTCTTCGTCGATGACTTCATCACAACTCAGGGTGCCATCATCTTCTTCCATCCTGGCCTGGTGTTCAAATTTTCTGGGAAAGTGATGGTGAAGTGAGTTAATGCTTGATGTTTTTCTTTTCTTTACTTTTTTAACACAGACTGTTATGAATTTCGCAACCACACTATTGAAAACAGATACAGACCAATCATTTCTTCTTTCATTTAATTTTACCTTGCAAGTCTCTCTCTTTTTTTTAATTTTTTTTTTTTTTTTTTAAAAAGCATAAATTGACTATGCTTTGATGCAATTGCCACAAAAACACAAATACTGAATACTGATTGACACTTTTTACCATTCTTATCAGAACACACATAAGCCTCCTATGATTTCCATATAGTCTTATCTGAGTATTAAATGAATGTCACATGGTTACCCTGGTCTGTTCCTGCTTTCAAATTCGCCACAACTAAGAGACCTGCACTGCTGTATGGTGAGAAGCAATCTTAGTCTTACATCTTCTTTCTCTTTAGATACAATATGAAGGTGGCAAGTGATTAAATCAATTCATCACAAAATGCCACCCGAAAGCATCAAAATAAAGGAACGAGCGAAATGACAGAGAGGTGAAAGCTGTTAAAATGTTTCCTAACACTTTGTGATACCACCGCGACGGGACTACATATAGGAAAGAATAATACACTGGAGAAACAAATCACACTTGCCTTCACATAGTTTGCCATAATGTGCAATGCATACAAAATAGACAAATCCTGATAGGCCTTTCTTTTTTTTTCAATCAAGATACTGACTTCCAGATTACAAGTAGTGTAAAGCTTCTTCTTCTTATCCTCTGTGGTATCAGGTGACACATAAGGCAGACACTCGGGAATGCCACTCATCTCTGTTGGCCCCCATCTTGCTGACCTCGCTCCACGTCCATCCTTGTTCCCTCATTTCTCACTCTACAGTCCTCCATGTTTCCATACTGCAGTTACTATTCACTTATCATTTATGAGCATAACTACCATCCTTAATGGGAAATACTTACTGCTGCTGCTCAGCAAATTTCTCCTTTTGCTCCTCAAGGAAAGCCATTTTACGGCTGCGAGGAACTTCTCTACTTTTCTTCTTCTTTTTCTTCCTCTCCTCAGTCCCCTGAAGCTTCTCTCCCTCCACTGGAGCTCCAACCATTTCTTCATCAGCCTCAGACAGCCTAGGGGAAGTCCTTTGGGCAGCCAGTTCAGAAATGTCTTTCCTGTGATGCCGATTAAGAACAAAACAACAAATTATACAGTTACAAATATTTCACTGCAATTTCAGTAGAGAAATGAATACACACACACACACACACAATAAATAAATGAAAAGAATATATTTTCAACAAATTGATTTTGAATCAAATTTCATTATAAACGTACTATCCATCCACATTTAAAGTGTTTCTAAGCAAATCTTTTGATTGTATTTCTTTATTTATCATAAAATCTCTGATGTTAAAAATACTGATACACCGATTTGAATTTCAGAAAGAGTGCTGAAATTGATAAAGAAAAAAGAATACACACAAACACCTCCCTATTCCTGAATAAAAAAATACCCCCCCCAAAAAAACTAAAACATGAAAAAAAAAACAACCCCTCATATCAATCTGAAAACCACTACTCACCTTTTGCTGACCTTGGGAACTTCAAGGTCAAGGGCATTGACTGTGCCTGAGACCTGGGAGTCAAGGTCCCAGTAGTCAGCCTGTCTGGCCATCAGCTGTACCAGATGCTCCCTGGAGAAATGCGTCCCCTGGGCACGTTTGCGGTATTCCTGCGCTCTGCAACGCAGTTCAAGGACTTCAGCAAACCAGTTGTTTAGAGGAGGGTTGGCGTCACCAGCACCCTCATTATCGGCAGCATTCGTCTCAGCATCCTTTACAGATAAAATGAAAATAAATACATACTTGAAGTTGTGTTCTACACTACAGCATAAAATTAATGATAACAAACAGTGCATGGAAAACCGGTCAGGCAAATTTTCTCATCTAGTCTTCTCTTTTTACTCTCTCTCTCTCTCTCAATTAACCTACTGCGCTTCCTGCCAACAAGGAATCTTCCACATGCAAAAGTAAATACCTGACAACAGTACAATAATAATAATAATAATAATGATGATAATAATAAAAATAAAAACAACAATAATAATAATAATAGTAATAACATGACAATAATAATAATGATAATAATAATAATAATAATAATAATAATAATGATAATAATACCTTGCCCCTCACTCTCTCCAAATAAAATGCCAAACAGTGGACGAAAAAAAAAAAAAAACCTAAAAAAAAAAAAACAACAACCCCCCCCCCCCCCCCCCCAAAAAAAACCCAAAACAACAACAACAAAACAACAACAACAACACAACAACAACACAAAACAAACAAAAAGACCTCCAAAAAACCCAAACAAACAAAACAAAAGCAAACTCAAAACAAAAACAACAAAAACCAACAAAACAATTAATAAAAAAACCCAATAAAAACAGACAAACAAACAAGCAACACAAGCCAAAATATGATTATAAATGAAACAAAGGGAAACCACTCTCAAATGACACTCCCGTCACTTTGCCGAAGCTTTGTATCCCTTCCCGCCCTTTGGACTTGTGTAGAGGACAAACAGGAAAGCAGTGCCCTGAAACAAACAGGCTTGATTATCATTGATGACTTACAGCAGCAGCAGGCGTCAATTGAGGGGGGTTAGCTCCCTTCCAAGCCCCTTGAGTGTAGTTGAACTTTGTGGGTGACTTGAAGTTAGCCCGGTACTCTGTGCCAAGGCGCCTAGAAGACAATCATTTTGTTGAGACGGATAAAGAAACAAAAACACCCTAAACAAACCCTCTGCCAAAGAAACAAAAAAGAACAAAAACAAAGCAAAAAAGCAAAATAAAACAGAGACAACCCTCCCACAAAAAACAAAACAAAACCCCAAACAAAACCAACAAAAAAACCACAAGCGAAAACATAAAAAAAAACAAAACACACATATGAGAAAAAAGTTCGATTTACCCCTAAAAAACCCAGAGAATTCCAAATGTAAAGGACCCCTATCCCCACCGCTTTTTATTTTCAATGCCCTTAAACATGAAGCACCAACTGTAAACTTAAAAACCAAACTTGCCTTACTATTACCCTTTGAAAAGACATAATAAATAAAATGATTATTGTGACTTACTTTTATGCCAATGTGCAAGGGAAAGAAAGTGACATCTCAAAACAGCACACAGCATAGAAAAAAATACAGAAAACAAGACACAAGAAAAAATTTACAATGCATGGCATAAGAGTACATTCATTGAAGCCAGAAAAAAAGAAAGAAAATGAAGACCTAGAATTTAACTCAGCATTATGCCACACCTGATTTTGCCATGGGTCTGTTTCAACTTTTCTTTGAGTGCTGCAGCCTCATCAATGTCCTCCTCTTCATTTTCTTCAACTGTCTCTTCTTTGCCCGCTTTGCGTAAGACAGCTGAGAAAGAACCAACCAAAAAGAAAGAAGCAATTAAAACTGTGTAAAAAGTCTTATGAGATAAAAAAAAAAAAAAAAAAAAAAAAGGGGGGGGGACCGGAAGAACACACGTCTGACCCCCAGTC
>JBCJKE010017663.1:0-12577 GCA_039654525.1 Melibe bucephala | reverse complement strand
CCCCCCAAATAAAAAAACCCAACAAATAACAATAAAACAAAATAGAAAGAACAAAAAGAAACAGAAAAGACAAAAGCAAAACAAAACAAGAGGTACAAACCATCTGATAGGTAAGTCAAACAAAGATGAGAATAGTGAAGAGGTTGATATCTAATTGGTAGAAATTCAAACAGCTTTTAGGAAAACTAAGGTTGGACAGTCCTAAGGTGCAGATGAGATATATCCAAAAATAATTAAAAACCAAGGAAGACAGGCAAATAGACTGCTGCGTGCAATATGCCAACAAGCATGGGACTTAAAGCAAGTGTCAGATGACTAGAGAAAAGGAATAATAATACTGATACACTAGGAAGTATCTACAATGGAATGATTAAACTATAGAGGAATATCAATGTTAACTGTACCAGGAAAAGTTTATGCCAGGATTTTAGAAATGAGGCTGAGAAAAAAGTGGATGACCACATTGAAGAACAGCAGAGTGGATTCAGGCCAGCAAGGTCACATATCTACAATTAGGCAGGATATAGAAAAATTCATTGAAAGAAATATTGACTTGCACCTCTGTTTTGTGGATCTAGGAAAGGCATTTAATACTGTAAGGAGAGATGAACTGTGGCAAATCCAATAAGAACATAATGTAGGGAAAATTTTAATAGAAGCTGTTAGACATTTTTACAATAAATCAACATGTGCTGTGAGAGTAGCTGGGAATAATATAACTGAAGAATTTGAAGTAGATATAGGAGTGGAACAGGGTTGTATATTAAACCCACATTTGTGTATCTTATGTATGGATGCAGTTGAAAAAGACATGCTCAAAAATGAAGAAAATAAGTATAAGTAAGTGGAAACGCAAACCGGTAAAACTTACAATGCTTTCATTTGCTGATGATCTAGCTGTGTTTGGAAAATTTGAAGGTGATCTTCAGTCTAAAATCAACATATTTAACAATCAACTAAGCAAAAGAGGAATGAACATTAATGCGAAGAAAACAACAGCATGCCAGTGAATATAAATACTAAAACACACAGTCTTAAACTAGGAAGATAACAGCTAGAGCAGCCTAAACATTACAAATATCTTGGAGTAATGATAAACCCTGAGGGTGAAATAAGAGAAGAAATCTCTCACATAATTCAAAAGGCAATGGCAGTTTATCATCATCTAGGAAAGGCTTTCATAGATAAAATCAAAAAACGAAACAAAAAACCAAACAAAAACCAAAATGGCAGTGTACAACACATTTTCTGTCCTGCTCTCCTTCCTGCCAGTAAATCTTGGACCTCAGTAGGGAATATAGCAGAGTATAAGCAGCTGAAATGATATATCTAAGAAGAGTGGTGGAAAAAAGTAAAAGAGGTAGAATCAGAAATACAATAATAAGAGACCAAACTAAAGTAAATGAGGTAAAATTTAAAATTAAAATAGAAATGAATCAGATTAGATGGTTTAGGAATGATGGTGAGAGAATAGCTCAATCAGTATACAATGCTAAAATGCAAAACATGAGACCAAAAGGCAGAACCTGTAAAAATTGGGAGGAAGATATAAAAGTGGCTCTAAAGAATAGAAATTCATCCCTCACAGAAGGAAACAGAAAATGTCAGTATGAGGAAGGCTGGAGGAAGGACATTTTGGGAACTTAAATGCCACACACTGAAGGGTAAAATGGATATCGGCAAAGAAAGAAAAAACAAACAAAAAAAAACAAACAAAAAAACAAAAGAAACCCCACAATTATTAACAAAATCCCAAACAATCCAACAAACATAAAAACAAAAATCAAAGCAAAAACAAACTAAAACAGAAATAGAAACAAAACCCAACAACCAAGCAAACAAAATTGAAGAAGGACAAAGTGCTCTTTGATACACATGTATAATGTTTTGCTGGATGTTAAATGTCAATCAAATGGAATTAAATCATTATGATATGTACTATGATCTATCTACGAAACAGGTACTGGATAATAGTTAATTAGGCTGTGCAGTTACTTATTTAGCATAGTCATGGTTACCTTACATTAATAAAAAAAAAAGAAATAAAAAAAAAGAAATAATTTTATTCAGGTTTGCAAAACTGGCAGAAATGTTATTCATGGATGACACATTCTTGTCTGAATGACTCAATAGAATTGATATGATGTACTCATCACTGTTTGATGGCCTTGATTTATTTCACCATCACATCAATCAAACAGTTAGTATTAGAGATAATAAACAGATGTGCTTTAAATATATCTAAGCACATTTATTGCAATAGTTTGAAAAAAAATAAAAGAAATAAAAAAAGCAAAATACAAATAACACTGAGAAAAAACAAACACAAAAACAACAAAAAAACACTAAAATTTTCCCCCAAGCTATGTTTCATTATAATTATTCCCATTTTCAGGTGATTTCAACAGTTATCCAGAAATATCCACCCCTACTGCAGCCTCTGGAGTTAGTGGCCAAACTGTCTATTTTGACTGTGTTGTGACAGCGGCAAATGAAAGTAATGTTGAATATCAATTTCAATGGTCAACTGGAGGAGAAGCTTTGCTCACCTCAGCATGGGACATTGTCACTGTTCACCGCTTGAATGTTATTAACTTTTCTCAGACCCAGAAAGATTCTATGATTAATTCTGGGGTAAGGAATCTTTGTTTTTCCTCCTGTGAATGCTTTCCAAATAGTTAATTTTTATTTTTTTATCAGCCTCACCATAAAGAGTTTATAATATTTCAGTTTGAGACTTACATTTCTAAAATCATTTACAGCAACATCTTATTTTCTACTTTTCTGTTTCTTCTATTACATTTTATCATTCCCATAATTTTCCATTTTCTTATTTTTCCTGTTTTTCTTTTCAAAAGGTTACCTGCCAAGTAATTTCCCGCAATACTGAGCGATGTGGAAATGGTGTGAGTCCACCTAAGACTACATCTCTTGAGCCTTTCAAACCCACGGTATGAAAAGAGATATTTGCAAATAAAGCATTATCACATTAAAAATGGTTTCACTGGTCTGAAAAGAAAAGATTTTCAGCTGAAAAGATATCTTTCAGACAAATGGATTTTGTTTCTAATTGTAAAATCTATGCTGGATAGTCTGCCTTCCAATAATTTCAAAGTTGGAATGATTACTTCATGTCGTTATAAATAAAACATTTATGTTGCTTGCGAATTTTTCATGTGCATTACTACACAGGAAATTGTAAGACAAATTATATCTGTAGAAATTGCATCATTTTGCTAAAATCAATTCAAATAAAGGAAGACATTTTTAAAAAATTCTATTCTATCTATTATAAGGTAAAAACTTCTAAGGAAGTAGTAGTCTTTCAATTGAAATATTTCTTTATTTTTTTGAATGAGCACTTGATCATTTTTGTGTACATTTTCAGGTTTCAGATCCAACAACCTTAATATTATTAGAAGGCATAACTACACTGAACATCCAAGTTACATTTGGAACGATTAATCCTAATGCTTATTGCTTGCTTAAATATTCAGCAACTTGCACTGTGACTATTCAAGCTCGTACCACAGAAGAATTACCCAAGTGAGGCCCTTAAGTTTTATCAGTTCTATATCCAGAAGTTAGTCCCTTATATAAGAGTATATACATTCAAAAAATCATATTATTAGATAATATTCTAAGAAAACATTAAAAGGAGGTCTGCATCAAATAGTTTTATATTATTTAAACAACTTCCTATAGCTTAACATGTGTGTTTCAAAAACAGTTCTCCCTTTATTTACTTTGATTAAACACTTACTTACATGCTCAATCGGTCTTAAGAAGTGTTATTCATTGATTTATCCGATATTTTTTCTGACTATATGTTGAAGACATAAATTGGTTTGAATGAACAGAATGCATACCTTTAGGGATAAGAGTGTTGAAAAGGACGATGCTGCCGTATTGAACCAGATTGTTTAAAATTTAAAGATAGTATAAGGTATTTGTTTGTTTTTTGTCTGTTTGTTTTGGTATTTTTGTTTGTTGTTGTTTTATTGGGTTTTGACTGTACTTTGAACTATATAAAATAATAACAGAGAAGTATAATCAATGAATTTTTAAAAATAAATCTGGTAAAATAAACTTGATTTGGCAAAAATGCAGGTTAAAGTAGTGCATAAATTTTAATGATTAACCAAATGTATCTTCAGAACTCATTTATTACCAGTAACATTATCATATTTCTTATTTTTATCTCACAAGCAAATGTATCAATGGTGACCCTGTGCCAGCCCTCGTAGTGAGATCTACTGGTAGTAATGCTAACACCTGTGGAGGTCCCCTAGATTCTACATCAAGTGTTAATTTGGAACTGAAGGCAGTCAGCGATGGTATTGTGAGAGAAGAAAGCAAATTGACCATTGATGTGATACAAGTTGACACAACAACTGCCGTGCAAAATACTACAATTATTAAGAAATTTGATGTAAGTTCTGGAAAAGTAGCAAATCTCTTTACACCATCGAGGAAAGTATATAGTTTTAAAATTTGAAAAACTTCTTTCTGTCTATGATCTGTATTCAAGATCAACGAATACATCAAGTGCTTATGCTTAGGATTCTTTAAGTCTACCACTGAGGGTTTATTCTTTACATTCTTTAATGTAGCCATAGAAAGTCTACACTTCAACATTCTTTAACAATGTGTGTTTTGTTTGTTAGAATTTTGGTTTTAGATTATATAATATGTGCACTTAAATGTTTTGTATCTTCTAGGTAACAGTCATGAGTCTAGACACATCTGCCCAATGCCGAGTTGTGGGTGATCCGCGCATATATACATTTGACAACACGTGAGCAGAATAAACATGATACAAATTTATATAAATTTAATTGAATAACTCCTAGAGGAAAGTTGTTGTTAAAATAAGCATTATCACAAGATTACCACAAAAATATGGACTTTTGTCCTCAGTATGCTTTATCCTCTTCAACAATTATGGTCAAATAAGAATTTAGGGAGGGATCTTTGAATTTAGCCTACAATATTTTAAGAAAAGGCCAAACACACTGTTTAATTGGGTGGGTCCATCATTTTTCTTGCATTTCTTATCTGAATCACTAGAGGTTGGATCATTCATACCTTGTATGAGAAAGTGAATAAAACTGATCAATATTTTTCTTAACATACTGAAAAAGGCCAATCAAACACTATCAAAAGTGTCATTACAGTGTCTCCAAATATGTTTAAGGACTGATCTTTCAACTTTTCTCTATTAGGACGTACATTTCACCTTTCTCCAGTATTTAACATTATTTTATTCCATTTTTTCAGGAAATATAACAACATGTTGACAGGAGAATTCTTACTCTATAGACATACAGATTTGGATGTCCAGGTAGTATTCACTGATTATATACAACTTTAAAATCATTTTCAGAGCACCACATATATCTTATACATGTATTTATATACATACATTTCATATCAGCTAATTTATTTCCAACATTTAATTTCAAATGCTTTGATATAAATTTTTCCCCCAGATCAATGGCTATTTCTATCAAACTGGAGCCGGCACTAGTGCTTGTGGTTTTGCTGCACGCATTGGAGATGATATAATTAAAATCAGCAAATGTAGTTCTCTCCAAGGTAACTCAGGTGTTTATCCTATAACAGCACGATTATACCAAAATGGACAACTAACACCACAGACTAGAGTTTACATGGAAGAAAATGGAGCCACCTATAAGGTAACAGGCATTTATAGCGACATTTAAAAAAATCAGTGTTTTATTACAGTATTATATTTTAAAGTAAACCCTATAGACTCCATCAATTTTTGATAAAAGCAAATAAATGATTCTAAATATTCCTCTTTTTTAAGTCGTCAACTATTTTTACGTTTATTATTTGTTTATTTACCTGGATAACTTGAAAGGAAATTTTAGACCATTTAAGGCCTATTCTCTCCTCTTATAATGGGTCTGCATTGGTCCTACCAATTTTTGTATTCGAATTTACTGCCGATTAACTTGCAATGATCTAGTCCATTCTTGAAGGCATTAACTGTTTCCACTGTTAGTGTTACCAACTCATTCGGTAGTTATTCCAAACGTTCACAATAAGTTGACTGTAGAAATTTCCCCGAATTCTTGCGTAGCACTTTTCTTTTTGTAGTTTTAACGAATGACCTCTTGTTCTTGTAATGTCCACCAATTTATGAAGACCATAAACCTTGTCAATTCCATGAAGATTCTTAAATGTCTGGATCAAGTCACCTCTTAGTCTGCGAAATTCTAAGGTTGGGAGATGAAGCTTCTTCAGTCTACCAGAATATTTTAGGTCTTTAAATTTCGAATACATTTCGTTGCTCTTCTTTGAACTTTTTCTAATTTGTCCTTGTCTTTTTGATATATTGGATGCCATACCACATTACCACATTCCAGTTGTGATCGAACAAGTGCTTAATATAATAATAAAAATGATTTCATGTCAAGATATTTGAAGTGCCTTTTGATAATACCTAGAATCTTATTTACTTTTTGGGTAATTATATTGATGTGATTTCTGAAGAGTAATTTATTATCAACATGTACTCCCAGATCTTTCTCTACAATAGAACTATTTAACTGTTGGTTAACTCCATTAATCTTCATAAATTAGTGTTCATTTGGATTATTCTTCCCCATGTGCATAACAGCACACTTGTCAATATTAAATTGAATTTGCCATTTATCGGACCATTCTTGTAAATGTTTTATATCTTCCTGCAAAATGCTGTGGTTTCTTGTGTGATTGAAAATTTTTGTATCATCCGCATCGATTTTGCAAGTTGATTCAATGCAGCTTGGCAGATCATTTATATAAATCAGGAATAATATTAATTACATTTTTATTGTTTCATTCATTTACACTTTTATTGTTTCATTGATTTACAATTCTATTGCTTCATCGTTACACATTTTATAACTTTATTAATTGATTTACTTTTTTTTTTTTTGGCTGATTCATGGGTTTATATTTTATTGATTCATTGATTTACACTTTCATTGATTCATATATTAACTCTTTTATTGACTGATTGATTTGCTCAGGTATTCCTTCCAACTGGTGCTGTCATGACAGTCAAAAATTCTACCCAAGCATCATTGAATATGTATCTTTCACCATCAGCGATTGATATAGGCAAAACACAGGGTGAGATGAAGTTTATTTTGAGAAAAAATAAATGACTAAGGAAGGGTAGGTCCAGGTCATGTGAAAGGAGAATTACTAATATGTAGACACTTGAATGGGATTTTACCATTGTCTTACTTATAATTATCTTCTTCTTTCAGCATGACCCACAATTTCAAGGGTCACCATATTCTATGCCCCACTATCTCAGTTTCTGGCATCATCTCCTTTTCTTATCTCCATCCCCAGCTTATTCTTACATATAGCGTATACATCTCATGTCATTGCCACTGTCTCCAACCTTTACAATATTGCTTGTCATACCACAACTTTATGTATCTTTCCTTTTGACTTTCCATGGATTTTTTTTATCACGCGTAACTCCAGTAATATTCCTGCAGCTATTCCATCCCGCTCGTACCCTTGCCTTTACCTCAACTTCACTACCATCATCCTCTTGGATTGGCATCATTATTCATCTAACCTCTTTCTTTTGTAGTTACAATCATCTAATTCCTGTATTATCCTGCCATGAATGTTCTTCCTTGTTAATCATCCTCATTTATTTAACTGTGCTCTGATCAGATACATGACAATTTAACTTTAAATTTATTCAAATAACTTTAAAGAGCCAGCAAGCTAAACAAACCCATACATAAAAATCAGATACAAAATTACAGATGTCACAGAAAAGAAACAATAGGGAAAATTATAGACCAGGACAAAAATTCAAAATTGCCAAGTAAAAACTGATCTAAGTTGACTCCAAATAAAAAGAATACTATGTATAAAAAATGGAGAACTGACCACTGATTTAATGATATGCAGCAGATATAATAATACGCACAGAAACTTGGTTGCACCAAGGAGTAAGAAACAGTGAATTTCTTTTAGATGAGTATAATATATATAGAAGAGACATACCTGATAGAATAGGTTGGTTAATAGCAATTAAGAGAAATCTAATTAGTGAACTAATTTTAGAAAGCAAAATAACAGAAAGTATTCACTGCAGATTAAATTCAAAAGGGCATAGACCAATAATATATATAGATCTCCAATTCTAGATTTAACAATTAGAACAGAAGTTTGCAATAAAATGCAGGACATGAACAAGAAAAATAGTCTTTTTTTTGGATTGAAGGAGAAAGGGAAGCAGCAATAAACCATCTGTACTCAATGGCTATACATTATAAATCCTTAGACACTATATATATGAACTAGGATGGAATCAAATTGCTAATGCAAGCAGGAGAAATAGTAAAATACAGTGTATTAGATTAATTCATGACAAACAACCCAGGTATTTAAGTGATCATCATGCAGTACTAATTACAACTAAACATGCAGGAATAAAATTTAAACTAGGACAGTCTTTCTTTGAAATAAAAATGATACTGAAATCTTTTAAAATGAAGAGTGACATAAATGAGATGTGAATTAACCAATAGAGATAAAATCATAAACTTAACATGAGAATATTCTGTCAAGTTATACTCCTCCCCAAGCTTATCAGTGCAAGATCAAAGCCCTAAAAATGTCTTTCATTATGATGATCTCCCTGAATTCAAACCTCAAGAATTAATGCTAGCCATCAAACAAACCAAGAAGGGGAACGACCAAGGACCAAACATCATAATAGACCTAATAATGTTTCAGATGTAAACACAAACTTACATACTTACAACACTGTATACAGAATGTCTCAAACAAAGTAAAATCCCAGAAGAATGGAATACAGTAACAAAAACCCTGTTACACAAAAAGGAAATCAAAAGAATCTCAATTTTATCGGCCAATGTGTCTCAAACAAAGAAATATATTTCACAACAAAACATGTTGCTAAAAAATCACTTGGATACAAAATGCTCCTTGCGATGGCCCTTGTAGACTATAGAAATGCTTTTGATTCCATAGAAATCCCCAAGTTTATGGAAACAATGATATTACAGGGGGTTGAGCCTTTCTATGTCAGTATCATGCAACACATTCACAACAGCACTTCACTCATTTAACTGCATAAACTTTTAAGTTACATAAGAAGTAAGACAAAGAGATGCTCACAAGAACTTGTCATGGCTTGTCTTGAAATGATATTTCATAATTTGAACTAGTTAGAAAATGGTATCAAAATAAATGGAGAATGCCTAAGTCATCTTAGATTTGCTGATGATATTGTGATCTTTGCTCACAGCCTGAACAATAAACAAATAATGACTAGAGACTAAGATGAATAAAGTAAGAAAGTGGGTCTACATTGTAATATGAACTATAGAAAAACAATAATTATGACACATTGATGATCATCACAAAATTATGATAGACAGCAAAGGAACAGAAAAAAAAAGAATGTTCCATCTCTCTTGGTCAACACATTTCTCCAATAACCTCATCCAAACAGAAAGATATCATACAAATAATAACACTAGGTTGGCAAGCTTTTAGACAGATGAACATGATATTTAAGAATAACCAGATTCCAGTCAATCTAAAGCAAAAAGTTTACAATCAATGCACTTTACCAAAGGTCACATTTGGAGCTGAAACATGGAATCTCACTAAGAATCGAGCACTAAAACTAAGAACAATGCAAAGATCACATGAAAACAGTATGGTGTACTGGGAATCTTTATGGGAAGACCACAAAACAGCAAAATAGATTGACAGAAAACAAACTTCAAAGCATCATTGAAGCAATCAATAACCTAAAATGGAAATGGTCAGAGTCATATATGCAGAATTTTTTTTATTTTCATGATGAAGTACGTTTCAAGACTACAAATTGATAAATTGTTAAAAAATCAGCTCAGCTGGAGACCAACTCTCTGATCCTTTCATGTTATTTTAATGTCAATTCCATGGTTTTATGCTTATTTGTAGCAAATTGCTACTTCTGATTTCGTATTAAACAATAAATGTGATTTTAGTAATTTTACTGTTGCTAAATTATGAACAGATTCTGATTTTGTATTAAACAATAAATGTGATTTTACTGTTGCTAAATTATTAGTTGGGCTAAACTTTCTTAATATGGAAAATCAAGTGTACATTTGTAATCCTATTTTTATTTCTTTAGGAATTTGTGGTTTCTATGATGGGAACAGCACCAATGACCTAGTTAGTAGTGACGGCACACTTTACTTTGTTAGTTCTCCCACTGATGAACCAAATGTGTTCAGTAACTCTTGGAGGTCTGTGTTTTGTCTTCAATTATAAAATTATAACAAAATTATTATAACAACTGATTTTTATCATTTTATTGTTATCCCACATTGTAGTAAGCCTATGTTTACATCGATTTGTAAAATCTACTCAGTGACTCGATGCATTGTATATGCCGTGTGTGTTAGGATTAGAATTGTGAGCAACGTGTGTGGTGGTGTACACAGGGTCAGTGTGTGTTGCTTGTGTATGTGAAAGAGTGAGAATATTCTTGAGGCAGGTTTGTCTATTTAAGATGATATGGAAAAGGGGTGAAAGAGAGAGAATATTCTTGAGGTGGTGTTTATCTGTTGTTGTGGAGAGTGTGAGAGGGAGTCAGTTGGACAGTCAGTCAGTCAGTCAGAGTGCAGTCAGTCAGTTGGTCAGTCAGTCAGAGAATGTTTAGTCTAGTCAACAAATGTATATAAAACATTGTGTTATTACATTATCCTGTATACCTTGTGTTTATTATCATTAAAGTTTGATTCAAATTTTAAAATCGAGTTGTAGGCCTATTTCTTTCGGTGACTTAGGTGACAGTGGGAATTATATGAGAATTACCCATTTCAAGTTAGGGCAGTTCTTCAAACCTTTGTCCGACCTTCAAGTCGTGACAATTATGTATATCTTCAAAGGAACTCTCAAAACTTTTTCAAAAATAAACTTGAAAATTGGATAAAACACTCTTCCTTTTTTTTTAGAGAAAAAATGGGGACTTTTCACCTCCCCTCTTTTGTCTGCTTTAAAGATCAATAATATGTTCAATAAAGATCCTGGTTAAAAAACTGGCCTCAGTATGACCAGAATATATTAATAAATGTATATTTGCCATGCATTAATCAGAATTACTTAAATCATATAAACAAAGGAAATTTGAAAAAGCAGTACTCTTTTGGTGCTTCATTTTATTGCATCTCAGTTTATACAGATAGGACTTTCATTTTCTCTTCTTCAAAAAGGGATAATCTAAAAATCACAAAGGACTCTATCACCTTTTGCCCTTTTAAAAGACAAATGGCAAGATCAGTGACAAAAATGTTAACAATAATGCTTACTCCTTGAAGTTGTTCACTTCAACTTTTAAATGGGTTGTTTAATTTTTCTTGCTTAATTTTGATAGAATAAAAAAAAAAGGAACAAATGAGAGAGAGAATTGTTTGTTCAAAGCTTAAAATTGAAGGACCAAGCTGACACTTACATAGTAGACAGGATGATTTGTTAGCCCCATCAACATGGTGGTATTATGATAATTTTAGTTTATTATGTTCTGACTTCCTCTATTTTACTGTTTATTGTGAAGGAGGCGAATGATTCATTTAAATATTTGATTACATACATGTATTGCAAAAATAATTGAGATTAATTTTAATGATCCCACATGCCAGTGTTGCAAGTGAAGATACTCTTTACAATGGATTCAATCAATTCATCAATACTGCTGTGGAAGTTTACTGTAGCTGTGATAGTGCTGGAGATGCCAACTGTGCCGACTTTGGTAATGTTGCAGCATGCGGCTTTAGTGCAGGTTAGTCAGCCCTTCTCTTTATTCTATGTGTGAACATGTGTTTGTGTATGTGTGTCTTATTTATGCTTGTTCTGTTTTGGTTTTTTTGGCAAGAATGTATTTAAAATCAATATCAAGAGCTACCTTCTACCAATTTGTACTTAAAGCAAAAGACAAAATGAAAAGCATTGAGTGGAGTGCACTTGTTTTTTAAAACAATCATTTTATTCTTATATTTACTATTTGTTGGTGGATTCTTATTAATGTCATATTTTACAATTCTTGGAAAAAATGGTTTTCCTATAAATTTTCCTGCAAAGATTTGTATCAACATTAATATTGGATAGCTCTGCATATACACAAAAAATATTTGGCCATTCACAGCATAAAGAACAATAGGACTTGATTTTAGATCATAGAAGTAGAAGAGAACAACATACTTTGCTGGAATCATGTAACAAGATAATCAAAGAAATAATTCTATATGAATGGTTGTTAAATTGGGGACAATATAATGAGTTTGGCTGTATTTTACCAATTTTTCATCAGGAAGACTATCCTTACCATCTGTAAAATTATGCTTGCCTGCCTACTGTTGTGTAATTGTGTAATTATAGTTAAGTTTTTTATTGAATACTTTTTATGACTGTATAGTACATATTTTCGTAGGTACCACAAAGTGATTTTTAAAATAGGGTGTAGCTCTTTTAAAACCATTTAGTCAGACAGAATACAACAAAACATGAA
>JBCJKE010017553.1:0-12580 GCA_039654525.1 Melibe bucephala | reverse complement strand
CTCTATATATTTAGTTCAAAGATAGGAAAGGTACTCTACATATTGAGTTCAAAGATAGGAAAGGTACTCTATATATTTAGTTCAAAGATAGGAAAGGTACTCTACATATTGAGTTCAAAGATAGGAAAGGTACTCTATATATTGAGTTCAAAGATAGATAAATTTGGTGGATAGATACATCTGATTAAAAGATGGTAAATTGTTTTCACAGCAAAGATAGGTACTGTAACATTTGGTAACATTTGTAACATTTTGGCACATTTGGTTCCAAAGTTTACACTATAAAATTACGGACATATCCACAATTTTCTTACACAGAAACGGTTCAATACCATACTAAGCAATGTGACATATAAATGACATGGGATGCCTACCTGAGAGAAGGGTGAACATGACATCAATGCCCAGCTTTGCCATGTGCATGGCCTTAGGGATGTGGAATTGGCTACAAAGCTCTCCCAGCAGCTGAATTCCAAAGATCTGGTTTTGAACAAAGCAACAACAGTAAAAATTATCTATCTATATTATAAAGTCTGAGACATGTTTGAAGACACCTTAAAATCCAAGCCTTTCATTCTTTTAACATTTTTTTCAAAGTGATTTTTTATTTATATTTTCAATGATAACAACAATCACATGAAAGTTAACGCGTTACAATTATACTTAAAAGGGGACATGTTTAATATTTACATGATCTTGTCAATACGTCAAATTATACAAAGTATACTTTAAGTATACACATTGTCATTAATTTGGTTAATTTATGAATATGATAGTGGTTTCATGAAAGCAATTTAATACTAAGAAAGATGAAAGTGATGATAGCACTATGCTTTAAGTATATACATTGTCATGAATTTGGTTAATTTATGAATGTGATAGTAGTTTCATGAAAGCAATTTAATACTAAGAAAGATGAAAGTGATGATAGCACTATGCTTTAAGTATATACATTGTCATGAATTTGGTTAATTTATGAATGTGATAGTAGTTTCATGAAAGCAATTTAATACTAAGAAAGATGAAAGTGATGATAGCAATGATATGCTACCTCCCCCCACCACAAGACAACCTAACTATCAAATATATATTGCTTTAAACCAAAATTTTGGGGACCTTCTGAACCATTTCGGTCTAAAGGCATTTTGGTTTAAAGCAAGTTCCCTATTTGTAATGTTTTTCAAGAGATGCCATGTTTTTAACAGATCTCCGTCTTGCTTAACTTCTTTTCGTCCACTTTGGACATGATTTTGAGTTTAAACAATGTATATATATAATATGCACAGTGCTCTCATTTAGTTATAGACATCTTTGACTGGCTGAGTACAGCTAAAATAAGAAACAATCGAAAGTTCTTGTGTGACAGTGATTGTAATAGATGAATGATGCGCAGCGACTCAGGGACCAAATGAAAATGAAACGGCGCGTGTCAATACCCACATATGCAGAGTGCAGACTACGGGAGCGCTTGCCTGCGAACCCTTCGCTGTCTTCCATTTTCGCCGTCTCTGCCATTTGCCAGTTGCTCAAGCGCAAGTGTAGTGACTGAAAAGTTTAACTACTACTACAACCCCAACTGCCCCTCCCCCCAACCTCATAGATCAAGTTATATATGAGAGCTCAGCGTTAAGATTACTAGGCCTACTGAAAACGCTCTTTATTTCATATCGCCAAGCATTAGGTGTGGCCTCCTTCCTGAATTATTGAAGAGGATAGAGCGAAAGAAAAAAGGAAGGAAGAGGCTTTCAAGTTGTTTTGGTTGTTTCCGTGGGAGAGGTTGCTAGCAGCAAACAAAGGGGTGACAGATGGAGGCTGGGGCTAACTATACTGAGGTTTCCTTGTGGTGAAGTTGAGGTGAGGCGCGATGGGAACACAATGCCTTGTGGTAGGTGGTCGTGCCTACATAGGCAAATCATGACACAGCATGGGGTGTGATCAACTGCCTCCTAGAAATCTCCTATTCAAGAAGGCAGTGGTGTGATGCGCTTGTGCACCCTCTTCACCACCCCCTTCCCCTTTGTGTGCAGAGGCAGCTTTCTGATTTTAACATGTGCGCGTTGCATGGCTCGGAGTGGCCCGAAGCTCTGTTGGTGCAAGAAAAGGTGGGAAAATTCAGTAGATAGATTACGTGAAGTGCCGGTTTCGATTCGTGTAAACAGGATCTAGTAAAATTTGAGTTCGTGTTATAGAATATTGCATTAGTTGAAAAAAGAAGAAAATATCGGAGATTCGCGTCAGTTCATGTTAAGGGCCAAATTCGTGTAAAACGGGTTAAATGAATTCCACTGCATATATATGTTCCACAACAGTGAACCAAAGATCTAAAATGAATCCCCTTAAAAAAGAAGAAGAAAAAAGGCAGCAGAAGAGAAAATAAGAAAAAAAAAAACAGAGAGAAAATGATGCACTTCTACTGACCTGTTTATTTCTCTGCGGCTGTCCAAGCAATTCTGGGATGAAATCGAGGCAGATATGCATGGAGGGGACACCAGCCACAACCAGGGCAATCAGCTGACTAGGGTAGCCCTGTCAATCAAATACAACAACACGGTATGGAGCTAGGATCAAAGTGGTAGTTAATGGATACAGATTTCCTACATAACAATTTAACCTGTGGTCTATCTGACCTTGAACTTCTTTTCATTACTACCGTACTTGACAGTCCTCAACATACACAAAAGCATGAAGTTTATACTGAAGAGGGATGATAAACAGAACAAGGAAAAAAAAATTAAATCAAGCCATTTTTGGGTGAGACCTACCATACCATAGCAAATGTGCAGAAACCTGTAAGTGTGTTTACTTAATCACTTTGCATCTTATGCTTGCTTATTGTTGTGGCCTTATACAAAAAAAAAAAATCCCTAAAAATAAACTCCTACAAATTTTAAAATCCCTAAAAAGCCAACCTGCTCATTTTTATACTATAATAAAAATGTGCCACACTGACGAGCCAAATATGAATAGCGAATGACAAAACAAACATTAATAGTAATGTAGGCATTTTGTGTCAATGCTGACGATCTTGCAGCAATGGAATTGCTACGCCTGGGCTAGTATTTATATGAGAAGTGTAGGTGCCCAGCCACACTCTCTTCCCCTCTGTTCGTTGCCTCTTCTAATTGAACTCAGAGTAATGAACTGGTCAATAAGTCTGAGGTAGAAGAGGTTGTAGGGGTGAAAGAGTCAGAAAGAACTTTGGTAGGAATTTAATTTTGCCAGGGCGGCGGCTGATACGGCCCGCTCTTTTTGATTTTTTACCACCGTGGGTTCTTTTACATGCGCAAAGGCACATGGGACCTCCTAGTTTTTCGTCAATCTCCGATGGGACTAGGCACTCATTTATCCTGCCTACCACAGGACCAGGATCCTGCCTACCACAGGACCAGGAGGCAGAGAAAACCCGAAAAACTCTGATTTTTATTCAAGCCTGCACAGCCTGGGAACGAACCCGTAACCTTTGGCTTGGTGGTCAAGCGCCCTAACCACTGAGCTATCTGCGCTCCTAAACAGTAATAGCAACTAAAAAAAATGTTATTGACTCACAGACTACCAAGGATATGATGACAGATAATGTCAAAGATACCCAAGAAGACCGTTTCGAAAAGAAACCCAAACCAAAAACCTTTTTATTTATTGCTATAATCTCATCACTTTTTAAAAACACTGTTCACAATGTGTTTCAACCAATAAAGATACCATTGTGTCATAATTCTGTCTGAGTGTGGATGTACATGTATGAGTAGGTGAAAATGAGAACCTAAAAATATTTTCAGGACAAAGACAACTTTTACTCAAAACAACACCCCCATCAATAAAAAAGCAGTTGAATAAAGAAAAGGCATCAAATTAATTTGACTTACCCAGTCTTATAATAAACATTCAAAACAAAGAAAACAATTGAGGGTGAATAAAACAAATTTTTCGACATACACATTAAGTTTGCTCATAAAACGGGATGCAACTTGCGCTTGTAACGCCTACAGTAAAAAATTTGTAGAAGTAAAATGTTTCGCACTAGAGAGCTCATTCAGGTACCATACGGAAGGATGAAGATAGATCTAGTAAACACTTATTTAAAAAAAACTCATATATCGATCTTTCTGTAGCCATGATACAGCAATGCTAAGATCGCACATGTGCAATGATTGCACAATCGCATAACTTTACTGCAATCATATCCATGTGACAATGGCAGTCAGTGAGTTTAACATCTCCTCCTTAAAGGCAAAATAAAACAATATTTCCTAGGTTAAACCGTTTCTGAGATAAGTAATGATAAAAATGACAATAAAAAAAATTACAATGAGAAGAGAAGAAACCCTTCCAGACATAAGCGATGATAAAAATGATAATAACAAAAAAGAACAAAAATTACAATGGGAAGAGAAGAAAGCATCAGCGAACTGAGGAAAAACTGACCTGGAAATGAACCAGCTTAGCCAGGTTGGGGGCGGCTATGAAGACTTGGTGGATGTAGGAGAAAACCATGCACCGCACCTCCCTTAACTCGTTCATCTGGCTGTCAGGATTTTTCTGTGGAAATTTAAACATTGTTCCTTGATGTACACCATATTTATTATTAAAAAAGAAAGAACAGGTTGGAAACAACCAAAGAGCAAATATAATATTTATTTATCTATTACTTTGGTCATATAGATTTTACAACATTGACAAAAGTCAATAGTTAAATTGTGCTAACATTTTTCGTAGTCAATTTTCTCCTTTCTCACTGAAACTCCTGAAAATTCAGTTGTGTACAGTCATTCTGTTGTGTGGACTTTGATCACCATGTTATCAAAAGGAGGAATATGGCTCTTTCATTGGCACCAGCCTCAGCACCCCACTACAGCATTAACCCTGTAACAGGTAGACTATTGGGACTTGTTACAAACAGATTAACAGGACTTGTTATATGTAGACCAATAGGACTTGTAAGATGTAGACTAATTGATAGGACTTGTTACATGTAGACCATTAAGACCATTACAGGTAGACCATAGGGAATAGTTACATATATACTGACTAATAGGACTTGTTACAATTAGACCATTAGGACTTATGTAGATTTATTAATGGGCCTTGTAACATGTAGACTAATAGGACTTGTTACATGTAGACTAATAGGACTTGTTACATCATGTAGACTAACAAAACTTGTTACATGTAGACTAACAGGACTTGTTACATGTAGACTAACAGGACTTGTTACATGTAGACTGACAGGACTTGTTACATGTAGACTAACAGGACTAGTTACATGTAGACTAACAGGACTAGTTACATGTAGACTAACAGGACTTGTTACAAATAGACTAACAGGACTTGTTACATGAAGACTAACAGGACTTGTCACTTGGATTACAAAGACAATGGATAAAGAGAAGCAGGGAATGTCTTAGCTGAAATACAAAGTGGAAAAAGAGACGCATTGAATAAGTCTAGATGTGGGTTCATAGACCAAACTGACAAAGGCAACCCAGAACATAATGAGAGGAGAACTGTTTTCCCAGCCCTATCTTCTAAAAGGAATCAAGAAGAATAAGTCAAGCCATGTCAGGACGACTGTCATGATCCCAAAGCCAAGGATTTCAGGTCCCTATAGAAGGCATGGACTGGACTCACCTTTTCATCCTCCGTCTCCAGGCAAATTTCCAACAAAATCTGTACAATGGCACTCTCTTGGGCGGACAAGAGGGCCATCTTCAACTCCTGTCTGTCTTTCTCTTTCTCCGCCGATGCCACGTCCAGCAAGTGTGAATTTAAAAAGACACGGCAAGCCTGGGTGTAGGCCGACAAGATGCGTAGTAGAATGTCCAACACTGGCGGGCATCTGATGGATGAAAGAAGGATTAGAACAGCAAAGTCACATTCAGTGAGAAAAATCAATTTTTTTCATACATTTCTCAAGTATTTGATATTTCAGAACAAAAACTATCATACTTTCACTGGGCAATCAAATGGTTCATGAAAATTGTATACAGTATAGCAAATTCACATATTTCAGGACTGAAACCAACAGCATTGGGGAATGTGTGACAACAATCAATTTACAGTGTTAACACATCGTAGCTGTTCTCCACCTTTTACCACTTTTGTATCTTACTGTTTGTGATTCTCTATCATTATTATCAAGATTATTACAAGAAATACCCTTCATCAAGTTTGTAACAAACAAATAATGGTACACTTTCCATCACGTGCCTTGCTTCTTTTATTAGGGTTTTTTTCCCCTGAAAAATGTTCTCCATTTTTCACAAGTATTCATTTTTTGCTTAGTTTCTGACAAATGATTATATGAGTAAGACCAAATATCTTGTTATTTTAGCTTCATGTTTGCTTACAAGTTACTACAAATCAAATTTGGAATGATACTTTCAACAAATAACTTGAGAATGATGATTTGAATATTTTAGAAAATATAGATGACAGTTTACAAAAGTTTCCTGTCAATGTTTAAAAAAAAAAAAAAATTCAATGATAAAATTTTGTTTAATTTCATATTGGCACCTTGTAGGTACAATTAAATGGTAATTATTTTTCTCCATTTTAAACATTTTTCATATTAGAGATGTACCTCTCCTTAATAAACATCCTTAAACATAACCTCTTAAAACTTGTATTTTTGCCCCTTTAATATAATATAGCTTCAATGGTATTCCAAATGTACTCCATTAACGAAGTTATTCTCAAAATATCATTAGATATTATCATTAAAAAAAAATGGGTTCCCAATGGATTCAATTTAAGATCCATTCTTCAATATGTTAAATAGACAAAGCCATCCTATCTATGTCCCAATCAAGCTTGTACCTGAACACCCGCCCATCACTCCTAAGGACTACCAAGGGGTCCATGACCAGGTCTTGCTCCAGCAACGGCAGTGTCTTGATGGCTGGCATGCTGGAGCTGTGCAAAGCGTTTACAGTACTCACTCTCAACCTGGAAACAAAAGATAAGCTCATGTGACCTGACCAGATGTATGATGATGACGATGATGATGATGGTAGTGGTGGTAATGATAAAATGACGAAAGAATGTTGACAGAATTCATGACAAAAACTGCCCCATTATTTAATACAGTGAAAACTACTTATATGACAAACTTATTGTTGGCAAAATAAAAATGTAAAAAATCAAACAATACTCCCAATGCCTCCCCCCATATGCATTATGGATGTGAATGCTGGATATTCAATAAAGAATGCAAATGGCGCATTGAAACAAACGAGATCTAGATATATAGAAGGTTGTTGGGTTTTACCAGAAAGAATGAAGAAATCATCTTGAATGATGGGGAAAAAATCCCACTGATTAGAAAACTGCAATTCCTTAGTCATTTAGTAAAGGACGATGGAATCGAGAAAAAAGTCCTTACTGGAAAAATTGAGCTTAAAAGAGAAAGAAGATGTCAAAGAAAGATCTACACAAGCAGCTTGAATGATGTCTACACAAAAGGAAAACTAACGCTAAATGAATTTTTTAGAAGAGTGGACATCAAAGATGAAGGGAGGGGCATGATAGATGATGTTTGTCTCAGACCTGGCACCTGATAGTGATCACTATCTTCTTCTCCACAGTTAGTTGATCCTTAGTGAAACGGAGCATTTCTGTTAGATTTTAATTGAATATTCTTTTTTAAACACGACATGTTAATGCTTCTAGGTTGTGACTTGCCTTGGTTCCAGGTGGATGAGAAAGCAACATTTTTAGGCAATATGTGAGGGACATGGAAGAGTGAGCAAACGTTTTAGGCCATGTATGAGCTGGACACAGAAAAGAAAGCAAAGGTTTTAGGCGATGTATGAGCTGGACACGGAAGAGAAAGCAGGGATTTTAGGCCATGTGCGAGATGGACATGGAAGAGAAAACAAAGCTTTTAGGTCATGTGTGAGCTGGACACGGAAGAGAAAACAAAAGTCTTAGGCCATGTGTGAGCTAGACATGGAAGAGAAAGCAAAGTTACAGGCCATCTTTGAGATGGACACGAAAGAGTCTGAATCAGGCCTTGTATCTACCATGAGGATTATGGTCTAAAATTGTTCCTTTTACTTAAGTAACTCCTTAACTGACAGCGCATCTCCACCATAGTTAAAAGCATGCACATTAAAACGAACAGATCTGAAATTGTCACATTCTTGTTACCTCCGTGGAATGACAGCATGGAGGCGAAACCAGACTCGCTTGAGGAGGTCCTGGAATCGTCTAGGGATGCCGGGGTTCAACAAGACAGGAATGGCAGACACAATGGCATCCTGAGACGCCCGAAGGGTGTCCACGTCATTGTGTGCCAACATTTGCTCCAAAACTCGAATAGCAGGACTCGGATGGTCCACAGCTTCCCCTAAAGCTGTAACATGAAAAACAATTCAATTCAACTGCATTATTATTACTGTATTACTAGCAGAGCAAATAAGGGAATCAGATAGGTTATGTTCATAAAAACAATAAATAACACATCAATTCATGATACCTGCAATCATTCATTTTCACTATTAGTTTTACTTGCACATACCTACACACTTGTATCCTCACATGTACCTAGCATATACAAACAAAAATATTTACACAAACATAGTCCATTCTTGAATCCCTACATAAACTGTGATCAGTAATGCAGCATGCTGCACACTTGTCTGTTGTTAAAGATGGCACTTTCATTTGGAAATATGGACTGGGGAAATCTATAAATCATATCTCTTGGTAATGGTGATATGGATTACAAAACGTACAAGTATTGGCAACATGGACAGACCTTTGGCAATTGTGTCAGGGCTCAATTTGTTGCGACGCCGACACTGTTCTAAACGAGCCTGATTCGCCGGCTGGGAGCCCATCAGCTCCACGTGCATGTCCAGCCAGTCCTCTACCAGACACAGGTGGGGAAAGTGGGTACTCAGGAGTCTGCAATGGCAACCACAACAAAAATTAATGGAACCAGAATGTAAGGATGCCAAAGCAACATCGGCAGGTGGTTCTTTTGTCTTAGCTAGACATCTGTCACCAATTGATTACCAATTTGATCATAAGGAGAAATAATCTAAGGAACAGCCCAAAGCAAATGAAAAAGGGAACAAAAAAATGAAAGAAATCTTACTCACCGTATCATGGTTGGAAAGAGATTCTGACAGTTATTTTTCTGCTTCAAGGCTTCCTGCACCAGAAGACTTATGGGAATCTCAGACATGACACGCTCCCCGTATGGCTGAAGTTTTCTGACATCTGCAACGAGGCGAAATTCAAAGCAAATAATGGAAACCTCATTGGAGGATACAAGAAACAAATGTATGTGGCAAGACAGGAAACAATTGCAATGATAAGTCAGATCACAAATCTAAATTCTTCATACTTGTATGGATTGCCTTTATAGGAACTCAGCGACGATTGTATAATGAACTAAGTCTTCAACCTCATTTGTCTAAAATTTATGTATTCAATCTTATGTGTCTAGATGTAAGCCTTTGACACAATTGTTCAGATCTATATTAATCAAGTACAAATTTCATTTGGAAAAAACAAAACAAAAAAAAACAAAACAAAAAAGCCTCACTAAAAACAACAATAACAAAAACAAAGCATAAAAGGTGATACATCTATCTAGTATCCACTCTCTTATCAAGAAATATTTCACCTTCCCCCAGTGATAATAAACTTATGTGTTGTGGATTGTCCATGAAATATGTATAATGACAAACTATTACTACGTTTACTATTAACATTTTTGGTATATCAATCGTATAACATTAATGTTGTTATCAGGATTGTCAAACAAACAAACATAAAAAGCCCTCTTCATTTGTGTTCTTTTGGCGCGTCCAAACTTGGGGCCACCACAGCAGTTTGGCTGGAGCCTGTACATAGGATATCTGGACAATGTAGCTTGGGTCACCACAACAGATCCTGGCTAAAGAGACTACAACGACTGCGAGGGGTTATTTTAACACTCTGGTTCTACACTGTGTCCTTCCTGAAGCAAGCAAAGTTTTATGGCTCAGAAAGATGAAAGAAAGTATTGATGGAACTGAGAACATCATTGAATCGGCTGTTGGTTTTCTCAGTCTCTTCTTTAGGGTTCTTTTACATGAATAGTGTGGGACATCCTAGCTTTACTTCTACCTCCAGACAGACAATGCATTCAAATCCAACCTTTCTTTAAACCCTCTGATGTTGACATAATTATTATTTAGGAGATGATTTCAGCAGATGATTATTTAACAGTCCTGTCTTTTCCGGCAATGAATGTTGAATCTCTCCACCATTTTATCCAGTGTTATCTTTCACTGTTACAACCCTGCTGACTGTGCCATCTATAAATGTAAATGTTTCTTCTTCTCAAACCAAACTAGATTCAAGAAACACAGGGCAACATGCGTTAAAGTGTGGCCCCGACCACACTCTCAATGTCTGTTGATACTGACTACCCCATCATTTTTTTTTTAACATGACTGCAAACTTGACTGCAAAGATGACTACAAGAAAGCAGCATATGAATAGAAACATCAACAAAGGGTGTTGGAAACTGAGAATCAGCCAGACAAAAAAAGTTACAAAAATCAACCATACAAATATGAACGAATTCAATGAAACAAGATCCAACCAGAGAGAACCAATACAAGCTAAACACAAAAACACTACAAAGGCCAAGTCCTCCCCAGCCAGCACATGTAACAGTTATGTAACACAAATAAACATGACATCAATGCACTGATCTTAACCTTTCAGAGCCTTATGGCAAAGAAACATTCGGGTACTTATAGAGTTGTGGCATTTTTCTAAGGAGACTAGTGGCATGGTGGTTCGATCTGTAGTGGATCCACAACTTTTACTCACATTATTAAATTCCTCCCTCTGTATTTGTAACAATTCTCATTGGGACCTATTTTGTAATTACCTAGATCTAATGTGTCAGATCTAAATCTTGGCACTGTAAATTCACTCCAGCTCAAGGGAGTAGGGAAGTCCCACTTGAACTTCATACAAGCCAACACATCTCTACCTTACCGAAGCTAAGTTTTCCTTTTTCACTTTATTTAGATCTAGATGTTTTTTGTTGCTTTTACTTTTTGTTATCTGAAGAAGGCTCTAAACCCAAAAATTCACTGTTTTGTTTTGTCTTTACAGTGGATATTTTTTATCTAATTTATCTTCTTGTCTATTATTCACTATGAGCATAGCAGGACATATTCACAACTCACCAATCAATTTTTTGTGCGTCTGGTACAAGTCTTCATACAAGAGAAGGTAGTACAACATTAAAAGCTGAGGACACAGCTGTTTCTCCTCTTCCGGCTCCCCAGACAGCGTGGAAGAAGGTGGAGATGAAGGGGCAGTGCCGGATGGAAAGAGAATCAGAATTTCACTGTCGCTGACAGGTTCATTTGTGTGCTCGGGTTTTGGTGACTTGGGAATGACAGAGTTGACATAGGCCTCAATGAGTTGTGGAAGGAGGGGATGGAGAGGGAAGCGACTGGCTCTTATCTGGCCACACACCCATTTCTGTTGTAAAGGGAAAGAAGGCATTCAAATAAAACATTTGTTGCGGAGGGAAAGAAAGCATACAGATGAAAAAAAAATCATGGGATGTCATTTAAAAATAAAAAGTGATTAGCAATTCTTAACAAACTCACAATCTCATCTCACATCATCAATAAACATACAAACAAATCATGATTCATGGACAATTGTTGTCTAAGCTAGCACACTTTAACAGCTTTAGCAGCACTCATCTTGACCCATTGGTCTTCTATAGCCTTCTGCTCTTCCCCCCAAACCTTATGTCTATCAACAACTTGAATGTTCAGTAATGAATCTTTGCCATATTATGTTAGAATATTTTAAGATCTATCGACAAGTCTAATGTTCAGTTATAAATGACTCCGCCTAATGTTATGATATTTTAAGATCAACTTTTTTAATTCTCAAAAGGCATTTTTAATGTTCAGTAATGAAAGACTCGGCTGCATTTAAATTAAAAAAAAAAAAAAAAAAAGCAATACCGTGAACTTTCAACATTTTATGCGACTGGCTGAGAGAAAATATGTTAATATTGCATTACGAAAGATCTTGCAGAATTGTGATGGATCAATTACTTGATGTGACCGCCGAACAGAACAAGTCTGACATCTCTCTCACCTTGACTGTAACCTTGTGTTTGGAAAAGGCCCTGCTTTTCAACAGTTGAAGAATGGTGTGGACAGGGAGATAACCGCTGGACTTGACATCCATATTGGGAGTCACAGGAAGTTTGATTGCATGCGCTGCCACCACCTGTGGAAGTTGGGGAATTGCCAAAGAGGGTTGTGAGATAGTTGTACTAATATCTTGCATGTTATGAATAACCAATGTTTGTTGTAAGATATGCATAGCTGCCAACTTCTAAAAAAAAAAATAAGGAACGCCATGGCGGTCGCGACCGAGGGGAAGTCTAAGGTACGCAAGTAGATCATTCTAAGCACTCCTGATAACACATTTAATGTGTGAAATCATTCTAGCCAAGTAACAAATAAAAATGATAACAAAGTGAAATGTAGGCCCACACCTATACTTTAAAGTTAAAAAAAAATTAAAGCCCACCCCCCCC
>JBCJKE010017442.1:0-12581 GCA_039654525.1 Melibe bucephala | reverse complement strand
CACACACACACACACACACATCTCAGGTTAAGAGAAGTAAAAAAAAAAAAATGTTTAAAAGCCCATCCTCTATAATATGACATTCTTATGCATTGAAAACAGTATGTCAAGCTATACAGTGGCAGAACATTTGGTTCAACTGTTTCTATCAGCAAGTCATCACAGTCCAGTGATGATTAGACCTTTGAAACTAAAATATCCTCTTTTTTTTAAGTCAGAGATCAGTCTATCTTGGTGAATTGTTTCTCTTCCTTAAAGCATTATACTCATTACATACACACATATGCAAACATATAAACATTTTACTTGAACATATTATAAACCCAAATCATACATCTTTATGTTTCCTATTAAGGCAGAAGTTATTTACTTTCAAGAACGCATAATTTCTATTTCATCTGTTTGTTTGTAGACATTCATATTAACCATTCTATTTTTATGAATCACTTTCAGACCATCTGGTTTTTCATGAACTGTAGCTCCCAAGGCATCGTGAACACACACATTCAACTTAAAAAAGAAGAAAAATAACACTAGTATTGGGTAGGTATCATTCTGTGTTTGATGGAATTAGATCGAATTAGATCAGTCAAAAGGGGGCAATTTTTTTTAAGACAATGAATTTTATCCTTTGCATACAATCAAAATGACCATAAAAATGTTGAATACATAAAGTCCAAATTAAGATGATGATAGAATAAAACCTGAATAAAGAAATATAGAATATTGTTATTGTCTTTCTTAACAAAGAATAAATTCTAAAATTTAAAAAGAATGAACCAAAGATTTTCATAATAACCATATAACAGAATCAAAAAGCTGTTGTGTGTAGTGATATTTGCATTGGGTGTGGTGGGAAAATAAACTGTGCCTACAAGAAATCTATTACACACATTACGGATCTCATATAGGTGGCAATTGTTTATGCTTGCTTCTTAACCATCTTCAATATTATCAAACATCATTTCCACAGCCTGATTTTGACAACACTTCCGGGTAAAAACAACCAATCATTAATTCATTATACAAGGAAGTATCAAACAAGTGCATACAATTGACAGGGTATTAAAACAATGGAGATATGGGGAGAGGGTTAACAAGGTGATTGTTTCAATGTTCAGGAGAGACTTGGGAGGTGCCTGATCTGTGATTTGGTCCAATGAACAGTTGACAAATTATCTTGGAGGAATCAACCAATCTAATTGTCATAAATTTCCCTACTAGTAGGTCTAGTTGTTACTGATTATAATGCTGCCAGAGTTACAAATTATTTTGTTACAGTGTTCAGTATTTTTGAAATCATAAAAATGTCAAAAGACTTAATGCTAACAGAAAAAAAACAAAGGCTCAGTTAAAAATAACAACCTTTGAAACAAAAAAAAACAAACAAAAAAATATATATACAATATTCCATTTTATCTTTGAATCTTCAGAGCTGTAAAGAAGGGGAGGTGGAAAAAGCCCTCAGAAATTTTCTTCAGTGTGTAAATGAGATTAAATACAAACAAGCTGATGCATTATAGACATGTACTGATATAATTAAATGGTTATACTAAAACAGGGACAAATTATCTAAATACTGAAATTGAACATTAATAATACTGTTTTAAGCTTCTTGTGGGTTTTGGGTTTGGTTTTTTTCTCTTAATTCAATAATAATAGTAATCTAATATTTTTCAACATTCCTTAATCTTCTTCAATTATATTTCAGGACTTGCTATTTATTTTAAAATAATAATTATATTACAAAAAATGGAGCTGTTGAAGTAGCAGTACTAGTAAATGGCCTCGCTGTCAAAGGAAACGTCGTAAACTGTGAATGCCCTACTTATACAAAACTCTACGTTTAAAATGTTGGCGAATTGGGAATTTGCCTTATTGTTTTCCTCCAGATGTCTTTATTTTGCATGTGTCTTTAATATCTGGTGGTAATTTTTTTTATGTTAGGCTTCTTGGTATGTGGTGCAGATGTTGATTTGCATTTGTGGTTTTTGGTTTTGTCAACTCTGATAATTTTGTCATACTTTTTAGACCTTAATTAAATACTGTTGGAAGTGAAGTGGGTTTTCTCCTTTTGTATTGTTGGCCTTTGGTGAAGTAGGCTCTTCTTACCACTTCAGTGAATGTTTTGGCCCCTTCTTAAAATACATTTATGTTCTTGGAATTGCCATTCTTTAAATTTTGACATTCAGGCTGGTGGATTTTGTTATGCAGTTCCCATAAAGATTTTCATTGATAATTTCATCTTGCCAGTGAATATAGATAGTATTTCAAAGATGCTTTCTATGGATTATGTCTAAGGTTTAGATGTGATTCTCCACGTTCCACTGTTGTATGTCACTTTTTGCAAAGGCTACTTTTTTAATTCGATAAATGCATTCTGAGCAGTTAAAGTGGTAAGATAAAAAAGCCCAACCCAATAACAATGAATGATTGTCATGAATAAAGAACAAACCTAAAGAGAGATAAAATCTCAATTTAAATCACTGTAAGTGTAAGTCAATGACATATCCTCTTCTTCTTCATCTTTTTCTTCTTCTTCTTCTTCATAAAAGCTTACACACTCAGTCAACTGAGTATTCTTGTCCACGAGCTGAAAAGTAATCAGACTACTAGTTTCTGGGTTGAATTCCATTTTGCAGTCTTTTTCCCATTGTTGGAGTCAGTTTATATCATTTTGGAGTATTTTACCAGCAATAATACATTTATAGTTGATATTAATTGAGTTTCACATCTTCTTTCTTTTTTTCTAAATCCATGTTGAATGTTGTAAAGTATGTCATATTTTTCTCAAAGATCCATTATACTACTGTATATGATGCTTTCTAGGAGTTTACAAGATACTGATGTTACAGATACTGGCCTATAAATTCTGTTATATCTATCTCCTTTCTTAAAAAGTGGAAGAATATTTGCATTTTTCCAAACATTTGGCACTTTACCCTAATTTAGTGATCTGGAAGAGGACTTACACTTCAATTAAGTGTAATATAGTTTCTATATTTTGCCTGGAATTTTACACACTAATCATTCAATTTGTCTGTTTTAACCAAGGTTGTTGGAACTAAGTTGAAGTTAGTTTTGTTAGTACAATATTTATTATGGTTTTTGTTAAGTTTTCCTTAATGTAATCCCATATCTCATTTATGTCACTGTTTGTATAAGTAGATTTCAAGAGCGACTTTTCAAAGTTGGAGACTTCTTTCTCACTGTTTCAACCAACACTATTGTTCCAAAGTAATATTGTTCTACTTTAAATTTTCTTCCTGTCTGGATTTAGTTTTGATTTAATTTGCACCATCCCTGATCATTTACGCTTGGGATTATATTGTTATCTTCCACTAAACATGAGTTGTTTGTTATGATAAAAATCATATAAGTCGTCAAATTTAATGATGCCCCTTTCCCCAAATCCATCACATAAGGTGGGAACAGGTCTATACAATAACAATAAAAAACAAAAAAATCTATTAAACCAATCATCATACTACATGTGTTACCCTCTAATATTGCAACATGCAAAAAGCCCAAAATCATGCTGGTTCCAAATTTTGAAAACATAATACATGTATCATAATGTTCAAAACTGTGTTCTTTCACAATAAACAAAACAATAAAAAAAAAAAAAATGTCCTTATGCAAATACTATCATTTATGGTATCTGAGGGACTTCAATTTCTAAGTGGCCATTTTTCAATTTACAATTTCTTACAGAGATATTTCTACCTTAAAAAAAAAATAAAAGCATTCAATAACTCAATTCACAACTCATTTCAGTTAATCAAAAACTTAATTTTTTGCAGAGGTTGAGTAAAGGAGGAAACATGATTTTTTTTCTAAATGCCAATGTCTAATGTAGGCAATCAGAACAAAAGGTAGAGAGGATAATGAGGCAAAGAAACAATAAAATCAATGCTTTCGATAAAAAAAATTTCATAAAATCTGTTTGCCTGATTATTGAAAATGAAATTAATGAACTAATGAAATTATTTCATTACATTATGTATTCAGTGTAGAAATAAAATGGAATTTGGTGCTAAAGAAGAATGTTATTGCTATTGCTTAGATGATTTATTTTTTGGGGGTTGCTGTTGTTCCTTGTTGTGTGTGTGTATATGTACGTGTGTGTGTGTGTGTGTGTGTATGTGTGTGATTAGTGTGTGTGTGTGTGTGTGTGTGAAAATGAGAGTCCTGGGTCTATTTTCACTTTTTTTTAGTGCCCTCCTTTCAATAATGTACATCTGCATTTTTAGAGTCAGACAACATCAAAACACATTACTTCCATAATATGTTTCATTGGGATTTCTTTCTATAAAGAGTAACTTCACCATCTTTAGTAAGGCTGTGCGTTTGAAGCTGTGTATCGTTACTTACAGTAACACAAAACAGTAAATGGTGAAAAACCCTTCACAAACCAGTCAGTTAAAACTTTAAAACATATTTTTCTACTTCATATTATAAATATTTCGTTGATTTTTGTATACCTGTCTATAGTAGTAGCTTACTTTGTCATGCTGATGGAGAACTTTGCCTCATAAGTAAAGAAATTCACCATTTTACCCTTGCTTCATATATCACACATATAGAATGCCTTTCTTTGGACCCAGAAGGATTTTATCATATATTTACATTAAATTGTGAGAGAATATTAATGACAAAATCAATCATTTTTCTAAAAACAGACTTGGGAGACGAAGGCTGCAGAAGTAAACAGGCAAATGATAAAATTGGTTCAAGGAAAGTGTGCAGTTTGCTTTATAGTGCATTGGTTAATTTACATGCATATTAATGAGGTTTGGTTAATGAACATCTCATTTTGTGGGTGAATGTTAAAGCAGAGTTAGGATATCAGGAGATGCAAAGGTAAACATTAAAGCTGTGTTGAAAACAAAAACAAACAAAAAAGAAAGAAAAATTTTGAAAAAAAAACTAGTCCCTATTTCTTGCATGATTTAAAAAAAAAAACAAAAAACAAATTCATTTAAGAAAAGCCCTTCAAACTAAAACAAAAAATAAGTGTAATACCTATTGGACGTCCATCTGGTCTGATTTCTTCACAGGATTCTTCTTCTTCTGAATCAATTACAATTTCTTTGTCGTTTGTCATATGTTCTGTCTCATTTAAAGTTTCATTGCATGACTCATGAGTTTTCTGCTCATCTGCCTTTTCAGACTCATCAAGAATCTCTTTTGGTTCATTTTCACTGGCAACAATAGAAACCACTGTGACACTTTCTTCATCTTCTTTGAAATCAGCACAATCTTCTGTTTGAACTTCAGATAGGATTTCCTCCTTTGAAGGAATTATCTCTTGTGTAGTTTCAAGCTGAGCAGTAGCTGACAGAGTATCAAATTCAATCACATCAAAATTCTGTTCCATAAAAGAATCAGATGCTTTGCTTTCTGTTACCTTTTTTTCTTCGGAAGCATCTGGTATGGGTAACTGTTCAATGATAGAACTTCCCAAAGAGAGAATTATTTCATGAGAAACTGTCTGTATGGCTGAATCTACAGCATTTAAACTGTCAGCCAGCTCAACATTTTTGTCTTTGAGAGTTACATCATGCAGATCTTCCACTTGATCAGACGTAACCTCTAGACATGGCAAATTTTCATGCTTTTTAATAAAAGTTTCATTATGGGTTACAGTTCCTGATGAAAGCTGAGAAGTTATCCCTGAAAAAGGAGCATGAGTCATTTCTTCTGCAGCTAAATGGTCTCTGAAATTGTCTTTGACTGCGAACATTTTTACTCCATCACTATCACCATCAGGTCCAACCTCAACCATTTCCCCTACTACTGCAACTGAAGATGGGCCTTTGTCATCTGTTACAACAACAAAACAAGATGCAATACCAAAATAAAAATGAAAAATCAAAGTTAAATGAAATCAGTAAGAACTGGCTTGTGAAAGCAGTGACAGAATATTGACATAATTGATTAAGAAAGTAAGAGTTTAATGAAAAATAAATGTTCAAAATGTGCAGATTTGAACAAAACAATCAACATCAAAGAAAGAGGAATTATTATCTAGGTGACTGGATAAAAACCATCCCAATTCATTGCCTATAGCTTTTAAATTGTACAAACACGTATAATTTACTGTGATTTCTTTCACACAATGAATGATCAAAATAAACAATTAAATAGTAAATTACACTATTACATTGTATATTCAAACTCCTGAGTGATGTTCATTTTAGAGGACTGCCCAGAAATGACAACATGTTTTAAATCCTTTTTAAGAAATTTTAGGCTCACTAAGAATGACCAAAAAGGTGAATGGAATGCAGTTTAAAAAAAAAAAAACCACAACAATAAACAAAGGAAAAACAAATCCAAATAAATAGTGACCAGAGAACTGACCTCTGAAAACAAAAGAAATAGCATATAGCAAACAAAGTGATTTTATCACATAAATTAATTATAAAGTGTCAAACTAGCATTCAACAATAAAGGTGCACAACAGCGACAACAACAAGATGTGAAAAAAAAAAAAAAATCACACCGGCCCATACACACCAAAGTGCAGGATCATATAAAATTATCCTTTCGCTCAAAATTTATAAAAGCATGCTTTTAATGTTTTCTTTTGCCGATGGAAATTTATTTCAAAATGCTACTCAAGTTACAGTCACAAGAAGAAAATGTTCTTCAAACTATGCTATCAAAGCACAAATAAGCTATATTTTTCTGAGCCTCTCATCACAAAGTACCTGGTACCACTATCAACAGTCTGGACAACAAAGTGAAAAATTATTTTCAATGTAAAAAAAAAATGTAAACAAAGAGTGATGCCACTGCTACCTACCTTTCTCTGGTACTGTTTTTCCAGATGAATGGACATCTTCTTGCTTTCGTTCTATTTCTTCCCTTACTTTTCGCATTTCATCCTGGACACGCTGGAGTTGATTAGGGGGATCCCTGTGAATTAAAAAGTTGGAATGTTGTAATTACATATAATTTACTCTATTGTCCATTTCTCAAAAATATGAGATAGGAACAATCAGCATATTACATCATATAGTTAATAAATAAATTAATTTTAAACCATTTTTCAAACAAACCCTTAATAATTAATACTATGAGGAGAGACACAACTACTAATACCTGGAAAGGAAAAAGATGACAATAACTGGAAATCATTGATAGACACATTTTTTTTTTAACCAACAAAAAACAACAAACAAAAAACATGCTGGTAGATGGAAGAGTGCTAACTCATTGCAGTCTCCCTGTAGAGAACAAATATGTCCACAAGACAGAATGTCTACAGAGGTTGCAGAGATTATACTCATACTAGCATATCTGAGAGTGTTCACTTTTGAGTTTATTTGTGGTAAAGATTAGGTAAAGGGAAAAATACTCCTTTTACGAAAGTTCAGTCAGAAGTAATTGTTTTGCATATTCCAAATATTAATGTTTTAAAGACTGATTAGTTATAAATATACTACTGTCAATTAAATGTGACCATTTCAATATTATTAAATGAAATTTTAATGACTGTAACATCACCTCTTCACCCACACAGGTTGTGATTCCTCCACTTCTGCCTCAGGACTATATGAAGCTTCAAGAGAAATGTTTTTGCTGCGCTGAATGGCTGATTTGATATCAGCTATGGCCATATCCAAAGCTTCTCTCTTCATTTTCAGATCATCCATGATAGCTTGAGCATCCATATCTTTGGGACCATTGTACTGAAACAAACATGAAAATTACGAAAATATTTCAGTCGTTGAAAATTAATTCACAGCAAGAGTCTTAGTGCAATTTAAAGATCCTTAACAAAAAAAACTGTCTTTACCATAATTTTAAAATTACTGCTATTTGTGAAAAGAATAGTCTTCTTTGTTTCCCAATGATCTCAGATGAATGATCTCAGGATGAATTCAAATGATAAGAAGACTGAAAAACAAAATGTAATTCAGACTTGAAAAGGGCTGAAGACCATTTCAGACAAGTAGAATGACTTAATTAAGTGAAATGTAAGTTCTGCAAGGCTTAGTTCTGGTGAGAGAAAAATGACTGCTAAAAACGTCAGTAAATGTCATTCACTATATAGTATGACCTCAAATATTAGACAAGAATAAGAACTAAAACCATAAATTCATGGGCATTCAATTTCCAGTCTGTACTTTCATGTTTAATATAGGACAAAGAATAGGATAACAATTGACACTAGCTAATCACATCTCCACTTAGAATATGAAGTAGATGGTTGATTACACAAAAAAAATGTAAAAATGAGTATTATAAAAACTCCTTTACTTTAAGCCATTGTCAATAACACTCATAAAATCAATACATAGGTATTATTTTCCAATACTAAAATAACCGATGTATTACAATAATAATAATAATAATAATAATATTAATAATAATGATAATAATAATAATAATAATAATAATAATAACAACAACAACAATAATAATAATAGTAATAACAATAATAATAATAATAATAATAATAATAATAATAATAATAATAATAATAATTTTGCTGTTGACGAAGATTATGATGGGTTTCCATGTCTGCCGCAAGAACGCCAGTGACTGATAAGGCCGACGTGAGATCTGCAGGTCTGGTTAGCAAATTTCACAGGTAAAAGATTGGTCAGGCAGAGAAGGAGGTTCCTTCAATCTATCTTTCCTGCACTTTCGTTTTTGGTTTGTGAGGTCCTTGTGAGTGTCCTCGAAATCAAGGACCACTTTCCTGATGTTTTTCAGCCAGTTTTGATGGTTCTCTGCAAGCCTGGTCCATTCTGATTGATTGATATTGCTGGTGGATAGAGACTTTTTATGGCTGTCTTTGTATCGCTTCTTTGGTGTACCTCTGTTTCTATTTCAAGAGAAAGTGCCTGCCTTTACCAAGACCTCTACATTTGATATATGGTCGCTACAAGGATATTTCGAAGACATCACTGATCGAACCGCTCAAGGAGTCGCAGATGACATCGGTAGGTTACCCAGGATTCAGAACCGTACAGTAGGGTAGTGATGACGACAGCTCGATACACCTTGACTTTTGCTGATTTTGTAAGGTGCTTGCTGTTCCACACCCTACTGTATAGCCTGCCAAAGGCACTGGTTGCCTTTACTGACCTGTTGCCTATGTCCTCATCTAGCCTGGCATCAGAGGAGATGGTGCAACCAAGATAGCTGAATTGGCCTATTGATTTCAGCTCTTTTCCATTGATCGTGATTTGGGGAGGGCTGTAAGCTTGACGAGGTATTGGATGGTATAAGACCTCGGTCTTCTTAATGCTTACTTCCAGACCAAAGAGCCTGGAGGCCTCAGCAAAGCAGGTAGTGATCTGTTGCAGGGCACTCTTACTATGGGTAACTAGGGCTGCATCCTCTGCAAAGAGTAATTCCTGTACCAGTCTCTCGTGGGTTGCACGGGTCTCTTTGTGGGCAAAGCACCTGCGGTTGAAAAGGTTGCCATCAAGACGGTATCTAATGTAAATGCTATCGTCTTTTTCAGTCATCCATGGCCTGCCTGCGTACTGAAGAAGATGGAGAAGAGAGTTGGAGAAAGGATACAGCCCCGCTTCACTACATTTCTTATGGAGAATTGATCATAAAGGGCTGACTGAAGTCATACCTGGCCATATACTGGACGATCATGTTCAAGAATGTCGGCGGACAGCCAAGTCGTTCCACTATCTTCTACAATCCCTTTCTGCTTACAGTATCTAACGCCTTTGTCAGATCAAGAAAAGAGACATAGAGTCCATTGTTTTGTTCTCGGCACTTCTCCTGTAGCTGCTTAAGGACAAACACCATGTCAGTGGTGACTCTGATTGCTCGGAAACCACACTAACTTTCAGGAAGACAGTCTTCAGCAATAGCTGGGACCAGTTGATTTAGAAGTAACCTGGCCAAGATTTTACCAGCAATAGAGAGCAGTGTAATTCCTCTATATTGGAGCAGTCAGATCTTACTCCTTTGTTTTTGTATAGGTTGATGATGATTGCATCATGAAGGCCTTGTGGCAGCATACCCTGTTCCCAGCGGCATATGAAGAGCTCATTGACTCTCCTGCGTACGACTAGCCCCCTATATTTCCAAATTTCTGCCGGAATACCATCACCTCCTGCAGCTTTTCCATTCTTTATCTGATTGATGGCCTTGATGGTTCCTTCTAGGTTAGGAGGCCCATCAAGTACTGGCTTCATGGGCTTCTTGATGTGAGGAACACAATTTAGTGCTTGTTCATGGACTGTTCTCTCAGCACTACAGAGGGCCTGGAAGCGTTCTGTCCAGCGGTGAAGAATGGATGCTTTGTCAGTGAGGAGGATCTGACCATCTAAACTCCGTAGGATTTGACCGGTTGGATCATATACTGCCTTAAGGGGCTTCATAAAAGCCTCTGTAATCACCCATGTCAGCACAGAGCTGGGTTTTCTCCACCAATTTGGTCCACCACTCATTTTGAATTACCCTGAGCTTGCGCTGGAGATTACTACATGCACGACGGAAAGTGGCTTTTTTAAATTAGGCATGATGGTTGTGTTAAATGCATCTGGTGAGCTGTTCTCTTAAGACTGAGTAGGTCATGGATCTCAACGTCGTTCTCGTCAAACCAATCCTTACTCCTGTGTTTGGACTGTCCAAGAACTTCTTCAGTAGAGCTGATTATGGCAGACTTCATTGACTCCCACAGATATACTGGGAACGGTTCTGCTCCTGAGGGACATTCATCTAGCTTGGACTGCAGGCTGGCTTGGAATTTGGCTTCCAGCTCAGGAGACAAAAGTTTGTCGACATTAAACTTTTTGACCATTGGGCCTCCTTTTCTTGGTTTACCCTTTAACAGAAGGTTCAGATGACAGCAGGCAAGGTATTGATCTGTATAATAGTCAGCACTGGGCATCACTCTTGTGTGCATAAAACATCCTTTTTATCTTTATGGCATACCGGCGGACCAGAATGTAATACAAATCCAGAAAGTGCTAGTGTATGGATTTAGGATGCATCAACGTGGTCTCCAGACTGTCTTTCTGCTTAAATATAGTGTTTGTGATTGCAAGTTGGTGCTCGGAGCAGAACTCCAGCAACAGCCGCCCATTATTATTGCATTTACCAACATCATGTTTACCAAGAACTCCTTTCCAGACCTCAGAGTCCCGACATACCCTTGCATTGAAGTCACCAAGGATCAGTATTTTCTCATTCCTTGGTCTTTGCTGTAGGATACTGCGAAGGTTGGAGTAAAATTTGTCTTTATCAGCAGGGTCTGCCTAAAGAGTCAGACAGTACACACTGAAGAGAGTAATATGTTGATGAGCGTTAAGGGAGAGGCGCAAGGACATTATACGGTCAGAATGACCAGTTGGCAGTGTTTCAAGTATGGAGGCCAGCGTGTTTTAAATCATAAAACCAATACTTGACTGAAGTCTCTCATTTGCTGGTTTGTCAGACCAGAATAATGTATATCCACCTCCTTCCTCCTTTAAACAAACTTCATCAGGAATGCATACTTCACTTAGGGCCGCTATATCGATATGCAGTCTTGCCAATTCATGTGCTACCAGAGTCGAACGATTGCTCTCAGCTGAGTCAAGCAAAGTCCTTACATTCCAGCAAGCGATCCTTAACCCTCTTGTGGAGGGGGTCTTTAGATAAATATATTTTTGTTTTCTTGTTTTTCGACCGCATTAAAAGATGCCCCTTGACCACGGTAAGCCAATTGGGATTTGCGGGAGACAAGCTTTATTTAGGCTACCTTTTCTAGGCCCCTCTCCATGTGGAGCAAGCAGTGCTGTCCCTTGAGAAGGCTGCTTGGTTGTTGAGGTAGCTGCCAAGCGATGCTGTCGTCTCCAAGTCAACATCAAACGATCAAGATCCTGAACCGCCTACATGCAGGGTTGCAGCTAACGGCTCCCAGTGTCATCTTTTACCTGTCGCCTTCGCTCCTTCCCCATCGCTACAAGGCTTGAAAAGTCAGTCTTGACGTGGATAACAAGCCCAACGGCATGAGCAATGAAGTTTTTAAGTGAAGTTCAGTGTGCGCAATACTGACCCCACTCTTTATTCCTGAGGCTCATGTGTCGTGGCCAAGCATGCAGGGACGGCGGCAGAGAGGTCCACAGGACATATATCTTAATTTGGACTTTCTTGTCCTGGATCGGTGTCTTTACGCGGATGTAGAGCTCCATCTGCCCTGCCAGTGCCCTGTTAGCCAGCAATGTTTCGAGCTGACCCGAAATGTTCTTCAAGACTAGCGTAGTGTACAATTAATAATAAAAATAATGATAATAACAATAATAACAATAATAATAATAATTAATAATAATAATAATAATAAAAACAATAGTAAAATCTATAAAACAACAACAATAATAATAATAACAATAATAATAATAACAATAATAATAATAATAATAATAATATAGACCGACAGACAGACAGAGACAGGGCTAGACAGAAAGATAAAGAGACAGACAGAAACACAGATGGACAGTCAGATGGAAAGAGAGCTAGAGAGAGAGACAGAGAGACTGAAAGAGACAGAGAGAGAGAGAGAGAGAGAGAGAGAGAGAGGAGAGAGAGAGAGAGAGAGAGATAGAGAGAGA
>JBCJKE010017331.1:0-12586 GCA_039654525.1 Melibe bucephala | reverse complement strand
AGAGAGAGAGAGAGAGAAAGAGAAAGAGAGAGAGAGAGAGAGAGAGAGAGAGAGAGAGAGAGAGAAAGAGAAAGAGAGAGAATTGGAAAGAGAGAGAATTGGAGAGAGAGAGAATTGGAGACAGAGAGCAAAGGAGTGGAGGTTGGTGAAGGAGGTAGGGCAAAGATGGGGTGGTCATGATATTGATTAATGGCAGATGGAATGGATGATCAGGGGACATTCCCTTCTAAAACATCTCAACATAGTCAAGAACAGGTGAAGCAGAAAGAAGGAAAGAAGAGGAAAGAGCCCCGGTCCAGCTATAGACCAGAAAGAAGAAAATGGATGAAAGAAAAAGGACAATCTGAAGACTGAAGACAGGAGGAGAAAGGAACACCTTCAGACACGCACTAACACACCAACATAAAAACGAAAAGGGGGTTGGGGCCTCCACATCCCAGATAAACACACAAACCGACGCATAAAAAGAAGGGATGGAGCCTCCACATCCGACTCTCTCGTTCACACACATCTAAATATGTCCTCTGCACTTTTTCCTCTCTCAATCACTGATGCAAACCTTTGGAGTGAGAAATGCAAGGAAGAAAATAAGTCCACAAGTCCTTCCACATTGTGGCAGGTAAGAAAAGTCAGTGAGGGGTCAAATGATGGGGGCCAACAAGTCCTGCTAATCAAAGGAGGAAGACTTCCATATCAAAAGAAAAGAAGGGGCATTCAAAGGGCCTTTCCATTGACAACAATGCTAATAATATTGAATTATTTCCCAGGTGATCAATACCTTTTATCCTTCTCTACTTCTTGTCTTAGAAGAAGAAGAAGAGAAAAAAAAAAAAAAAAAAAAGAAAAAAGAAAAGAAAAGAGAAAAGACAGACAGCAATGCAATACAGAATTAAACAGTGGCATCTATTTTAATTTTATTATGCTCGAATTTCGTACAAGACAAAAAAAAAAAAAGAAAAAAAAAAAAAAAAAAAGAAAGAAAGAAAGAAAAGAAAAAAAAAGAGAAAAAAAAAAAGGTCAATAATGCTAACACAAACATTTGATTCTTCCTTACACAAAAATTTGCTCCTGCTAAGCCTTGTCTTACTTCCCATGGACAACAAACTTTAGCAACATTTCATAGTAGTAGACAAAATGAAGAGAGCAGATGAAGGTAAAGCTGCCAAGGAGAAACAAGTCGACAAGCCAATGGAAGAAATGTGGAGGAGAAAAGAGAACCGTACATTTCAAAACAAAGGAGAAAATGAAGGCGCTGACACAACCACAAAGATGAATCACAAGTGTGAGAGTGCAATAATTTTGTTTCGCTTCAGACTGATATCCCCAGTGGGAACCAAACAACCGAACAATCATTTTTAAAATAATAAAACCAAACAAGAATAATACTCTCTCATAATAATCTATCAGTTCATCACTAATAATGAAAATGCAAGCACATCAAGTATGTCAACCCTCTCCTACACTTGTTAACAGACTTTCTCTCATACAAAACGACAATATTGAACGGCAGTGGCCATAAGGTGCTAATACCAATGAGGCGCCTCCACTAACCACTATCTCTAACAGCTTCATGGGTTTTAAAGCCAAAACAATTGTAGAAAATACTAAAATAGTAGACACAAACTCTTTGTATGAGGAGACAAGGCATGCACATTCAAAGTTTCTTTCAGCTCCACTTGACCTCATTCCACAAAAAAGACGACAATAAAACAAATAAATCAAAGAAAGCATCCCCCTGCATCTGACATTTCACAGGTATTTTCGGGTATCCCCACAATCTCCCTCTTTTCAATGCACACACACACATCTTGGATTGCTGCTTTTTGATATGCCACATTCTACATCACAGCATAGATACTCTTTCAAGTCTTTCATACTGAATTCTCTACTAAAACAGCATCTGATACATTGAAAACAAATTTAACCCCCTTTATATTTATTCTTATTTCTGATAGGCAAGCTTATACTGAATCTGGCCATTCAAATCCATATCAACACAAACGTATTCAAAACACAGTTTCATTAAATTCGACATATGAATGATGATGACCCATATGATATGCACACACACATTACCACAGATAAATCTACTCGACATTCCAATGGCCAACCTCCCACGGCCAATCTTCTGTTCATACCATTCACCAATAGAAGAGTAATAATACTATAACAGGCCTTCAATGGTCTCATTCTACAAACACACAATGCCAAATACCGCTCAAACACATGTTCTATCACATCTGTTGAACAGTATACAAAAGACATTTTCTAAGTTGATACATGCCTTTCAGGAGTCAATGCCGGAATATTAATGTGCCCCTAATACGCAATTGCTATTTAATTCCCTTTTATTATTAGGCACCATGAAACTCTGGGTCTTGAATAACCAGTCACAAAAAAAAAATAAATAAATAAAAGGAATAAAAATAAAACTTAGATGATCATGGTTTTTATGGTTTTTGAGAAATATGACAACCAGGAAAAAAAAGTGTTTTGACTGATCTTCAAAAATATGAAAGAAAGAAGATGTAAATAAAAAGCCAAAGAGAAGGACATGAGATAACTCTTATGAAAATAATGAAACTAGTATTTTAACCTTTTTAATATCTATTTCACTGTGGATCACCATCATTTCCACAATGAAATAAATGGTTCATTAGCTTCAGAAATGATTCAAAATAATACAGGGCAACTATTATCTTCATTTACAAAAACAATTTCATACTTATAGATACGTCCCATGATGAGCTTTTGCCTGGCATAAGAATTTTCAAAACTGTCCCAATCTGACAATCTACGCAGATTATATATACAGCAGAATTAAAGAAGGCATTATTTTAAAAAATTTGATACTTGCTATTAACACATTCTCTCTTTTTTGACTGCCATGACTTCAATGCTCTTTTATAGCAAATCACAATAACCTATGTAATCTTTAAAAAAAAAAAAAAAAATATCAGGAAAGATTTCATGCTGAAATCATTATTTTGATTTATGTGCTGCAAAGATTTAAAAAAAAAAAAAGAAAGTTTAATCTCAAATATAATAACATATGGAAGAATTTAAATTACTAGTCAGTCTATTGAGAGAGCATTCAACACAAATAAAATACACATCAATTTCATACTTCAAAGAATAAAAAAAAATAATAATAAAAAAATAAAAAATAAAAATAAGATTGTGACTGGTAACACAAATAGACAAAAATTGAATAATAAATTTTCACTTGACCACCTTCTGTGAAAAACAACTTTAGAACACAACCAACCAACCAACGTTCCTATTTCAATACAAATGCCTTGGATGGTTTCAGGCCTACATGACGTTGCTTTTTAAGATAGGAAAAAAGCATGAAATCTGTAGGGAATACAACTGGACTCTTGTCAACACCAGCAGGTTCATGATTTGACCAGTTCAACTATTCACAGTGAGCCATGATAGTCATTATCATGCTTGGCACGATATACTGTTTAAAAAGTAGAAAAATTGGCATCGTTAATATGAGATGAACAAATCAAGCTATTTCTATGATACAAAAAATTTGTACCCAATGGTGTCAGATAAGTACAGGCCTTGAATGTGTACAATAAGTCCAAACAAAGGCCATTTGTCAAGCCTTATTCCTAAGCAAGAAGTACTGAGTATAAAGAAGGGCAGCAATTTCTCAGAAGACACTGGCAACTAGGGGAGTTCAAGGGTGAAACTTTTGACTGACACCGCACTCCCAATGTCTGCCAGCCACAGACACTGCCGATCCTTTCATCATGGGTCAGGATCAATACTATACACTACTGGTGAACTCACATCAACCTGCAAATCTAGAGTAGGCCTACATCACCCTGCACATCTAGACGAGGCTATCAAAATTGCGAACGGTTGATACCAAACCAACTATATGGGGCTACATTAACATCTACTATAGCATGGTAGATACCATCATCATATCAGGGAGTTTTTCAACAAGCAAACAATAGTTATAGCCCACCAATTAGTTAAACAAAAAAGAAAATGGGAGCTGGAAGGAAAGCAAAATCCAAATAATAGGAACCTCCACACTGAATTTCAATATGTAAATGGCAAAATGTTGATCTGAATGTCTGATAGAAATAATAACACTAAGGCTAAATTAACACCCCTTGAGTGCTAGCAGTTTCCTGATTGGCCCCTCATCTTTTCCTCCCACACTTGACACCATGGACCATCATCCACATTTGGGAATGCTCTTACTCTTACACAACACAACAATATAATTCCGTTGGGGTTGTCAAGGGTACCTTTTTCTTCCAGAGTGACATTGTACTCTATGAAGTAAAGACTAAATCCCCCTTCCATTTTTATGAAGTCACCATCTCCTGAAGCCCATTCAAAACGAACTCCTTTGTTGATGTCTTTGATTTGATATCACCGGCTTTTGGAATATCATGTAGGATCACCTCTGCAGCATCATTTGCGTCTTTGCCAATTTTTGTCCGCAGATATCCCGCACCTAGTCACGTACACACACGAAGAAAGTTACGGTACGTAATCTAAAAAGATGGGCCTAAGATGAATTGACACAATCTGACGATTTATTGAGTGTTCACATGCTTACGGTAACACACGACAGAAGCCATGTGAATTGCCATAATATCTAGATTTGGCTAATTTGTTTAGATTGGCACTGGACAAGGCACCTTCATCGACTGGACTGGGAGCCTTTTGAGGGTAATCTGGCGTCCGCATTGCAAGTGTTGTGGAGCTTGACACACATTGAACTTCTATTATTATTATGTTCAAAACCTTTTCTATTTCCAACACAATAATATGCTCCAAAATCCACTGTATTAAAAGTGAAAGATTTGCAGACACAGATTATAATAATAACCACGGGGTTTTCGTAAGGGAAATGTTTAACCCAAAGCAAGCAAATGCTGAACCCAGAAAAGAAAATGTAAACGGATTCTGCATAAGTCACTCAGTTTATAGACAAATTTGTATATGAAAATTCAACTGTGGGGAAATAAGTTTCATAAAACACTGCACTCCTTCACATTTGCTCTGATAGAGCCAGAAATGCCACATCAAGAAGAACTCTATCACAGGCTTGGGTCTTTCCACATAATCCTTTCTCTCTGCCTGTGAGAGTGAAATCACACTTTCGGTAGCAATAGAAAATAAGGGTAGTGTCCAACTCATGTCTTTTGATCTGACGGATCCCATCACATTCGTGTTCATCACCATAAGTATGCATGTATACATTAGAATAAGTAAAAATTTGTACATACAATCCTCCCTCACTCACTCACACAACAGACTAGAATATTTCCTTTCAGATCACCTTTAAAAATACTTCCTTTGCAGAAAAAAAATATGAAAGGAAGGGATGATTTATGACACATTTTTCAAGGCACACGCAAATCCCATACATCTGCTACCACTCATCTCAGTCCATAAATTAAGAAACATTTGTACAAGGGGACAATACACTTCTGTCTATCTTCTACAAGGCAGCTCCTGGAATTGCCTATCCGTTTAGTTTGCCGCTCCTTTAACCACGAGGGAGGAGTTCAACTTGAACTTGCCAGATCTCTTTCGACGCCAAATGATTCAGAACAAATAAATCCAAGAATCAGCGTATAATTCCTATCCGTTTCAACACGTGTAAAAATAAATCAACCTCAATGAAAAACAAAATTGCACAGGAAGCGTCAACTGTGATAAATAATAAGTCAATTTGATAGAACATTCATTCACAATATCCTATAGAATATTCAAATGTCCCAGAACTGCATAATCATGTACCGCAAAAGGATGGAAGGCCAAAATCTAGTGATGTATTTCTTTGGCCTTTGAGTTCAAAAGAGAATCTTGTTGGATTCATTCCTTCCACATAGGGATGACAACTCTGAAAAAAAGACCATGAAAAAGTTAATGAGTTTATGATGGTGCCATTCATTACATACTAGTTAATGACCTTATTGTATTCAAAGCACACAAACATGTGAAATAAGATAACTCAAACTGTCAAAACTTATCGGTTCTAGAACCAAAGGAAATCTAGCATTATAAGAACTGAGGAAAAGCGGATGTTACATGTATTGCCAGATCCCTGGAACCATGAAAAGCCAGAAAAGCAGTGTAACAGGTGGTGCTATGGTGAGTATTCAGTGTATATATATAATTAAATCAAGAAGGAGCAATATAGAATTTAAACATTCATACAAGTGTAATAGAAGGGGCAAAAATTAGAATTGCAATGATTATTTCTGATACCTGTACTGCACATGTATACAAAGCATCATTGTCATCATTTCACAACACCAACTCACTCCCCTCAGCCACCACTCCTACATTAAAAAAAACAAGACACCCAGCCCTCTCAAAACAAAACAAAAATTTTTAGTTTAAAAATACCTGCCTTTCACGCCTAAGGCCATGCAAACATTATTGTTGGTGCTGAAACTGCTGAAGCGTTGATGGAACTGTAGAAAAAAAAAAGGAAATGGATATTTATGTAGGATAGACTTGAAACACCTTGACTTTTGGTAAAAGGGAGACTGCATAAATGTCTCATAAAGAGCAGACATACAGAAACATTATCAAATGATAACAAAAAAACAACAACAAAAAAACTACTCCGCCCTCCCAAAAAAAACAAAAAAACCAACAAACAAAACAAACCCTAAACCTTAATCAATTAACTGGACACAATACCTATGAACATCATTTGATAACTAGCTCGAGTTCCCATCCCTGTTAATGTATACAACACACTACTGATATTCACTTTGACAACTAGCTCAAGTTCCCATCCCTGTTAATGTATATAACACACTACTGACATTCACTTTGACAACTAGCTCGAATTCCCATCCCTGTTAATGTATATAAAACACTACTGATATTCACTTTGACAACTAGCTCGAGTTCCCATCCCTGTTAATGTATATAACACACTACTGACATTTACTTTGACAACTAGCTCGAATTCCCATCCCTGTTAATGTATATAACACACTACTGACTTTCTCTTTCACAACTAGCTATAAATACCATCTCTGTAAATATACAAACAATACACTGAATGACATTCCATTTCACAACTAGCTAAATTTAAGTTTCCCATCCATGTAAAAATAAACAATACATTTAAATGACAATCATTTTTAAAATTAGCTTAAACTCCCATTCTTGTAAATCAAACAGCCACAGCCACAAATCCAAATCTCTTGGACAGAGCAAGAAACAAAAATCTGGAAACAAAGAATGTCAGAACAAAATCCACCAGGGACTATTTCTAAAGAATGAAAAACAAAATCAATTGTCATTAGGCAAAGAAAAAAGACTGTAAAGCAAGAAAGAGAGGATACTTATTATTTATTAAGCAAGCTGAATAAAGCCATGTGCATAGATTGAACTCAAAAGCACGAAAAGCTTGGAACGGAAAGAAGAATGTTTGCCAACCATCATCAATAAAACCTACTCAAAGGTTAAACGGGTGAAAATGCCTTTTATCCTGAGTTTGATTACCAGGTTGATTCATATTTGATATCAAGAATGTAGGTCAATAATGCAAATGCTCTATTCATCATACAAACGATATTGCTAGATGACATTTACATGTTCACAAGTGATCATTGGAGTGTCTTCCAAAGAGTATTTCCAATAGGAACAAACAACAAATATGCTCAAGACATGGACTTTTCTTTAACAAGGAGCAACTCTAAATGAGAAAAAAAACAACAAAAAACAAAACAAAACAGAAGAATAGGGTAACTAATAATCAAACAAAACAAGCAAATTGAAAAGTCTTCCAAGTCACCTCCTGTCTCTTGGCACAAAGAGAGGTGAAGTCGTCAGGGCCCCTACATGGGAAAATCAAAAATTGTACGTTTCTACTGACAATATTTTATTGTGATGAATGGAACAAAGAGAAGAACAAAGATATATGTATTTATATGTGTATGTGTGTGTGTGGTGGTGGTGGTGGGGAGGGGGGTTTACAAGAATAAGTTTGGATCAATTGGTTTGATGTTCAATGTAAGGAAATTTGTCATTACAGTAACAGGATTATCTATGGCCCTTAAAACGTCTTGCAATTCAATGTGCAGTTGCCTTAGAATTCAATAACAGGCAATTTGTTATTTCAGTAACAGGATTATCTTTGGCCCTGCAAGCGTCTTCTGTGTAGTTGCCTTAGAAGTCAATATGTAAGACAATTTGTTATATCACAGCATCATTTCAAGTTTTTCACTCTTAACTCACTGACTTTTAAGGTGAATTAGGGAATATGTTCTTGGTTTAATTCAAATTCTATACCTAGAACTAACATAATAAATGTTATACCATGAGATACAGAGGGCACAGCTTCGTCCAAATCGACAGACCAAAAATCAAGTAAGGCGTTTTGACAGGTCACACAAAACTATACTACTAAAGAAGTTCATGCTGATAACAGCCACAACAACAACAATACCACTAGAGGGAGATCAGACAATGAGCCCACCTTGCATAAACATTCCCGGGTTGCCAGGTACTTGCTGATGGATTCCTGCCTGCATGGCTTGCATCCCTGGATGGATTAAATGGGGAGTGGCTGGACTCGCATTTGGCGTGTGGCTGGGGGGCATGGGGGATGGACCTGGAAGAACCAAGATGGAGGAAAGATGACCATTCAGTTTCATTTAGAAGAAGGGCAGCTCCGCAATTCCCAATTGAAAAATTATCAAAGTAGACGACCAGTCTTTATCAAACAGTATAATCAGAGGTTGGTACCAGGGTTGCCAGAGGGCTCTGACAAAAAAGCCTGAAATTTTTTCGGGGTAAAATACCAAGCGCAGCACTTCATACGAAAAGGTTACGATATTAATAAATATATCAACGTATTCAAAATGTATGAAAAATTTATTGCTTTTTGAGTATTTGAGTATTTGTTAAAGACATCTACTAAATGCTGTTTGAAGGTGGCATGCAATGGCTGCATCAGCTGGATTATAAATGATATCCTGTCTAGCAGTTACTCAGAAGATTTCTCTTCTTCCAGCAGAACATACGGTACTTCACCTTTTGGATGGCTTCACATGTTTTTACATGCATCCTATTACTTAAGTGGTTCATAAAAATGTTCATTCCACTGAAGTTCTGTTCTACTATTGGCCCGGTGAAGATGGATAAACTCGCTTTGATGAGTGGAGACATGCTGAGAAATCCCTTTCTCTAAAGTTTACAATAGCAAAAATCCTCCTTTGCGATCAATACACTCCAAAGACATGTTGGATATTGTTGGAAAAAAGAATACTCCTACACTGCACATACCATTCCACGGAACAAGTGCTTTCAAATATCTACATACATGTAGTTAGGACGGAAGTGCAGATCATTTTACCGGAAGTACAAAGTACCGACATGGCACAATTTCATTGACCCAGTGTCGGGTTAAAATATTCACCCGACTAAAATTTTGTCCGCCGATTTTGGCCGGAATGTTTTTGTTCCCTTTGGTGTTCAGTCAACATTAGTAGCAGGCCTTGGTTTATGAAGTTTCATTCCACATGAATAACCATTACAATCATTATTACTAGTAACATATTGCTACATTGAATGTAATATGACACTCAGGACAAAAGCACAGAAATGAAAAATATATATACGATTAAGGAGCAAGTCCGGATATGGTTCTGTACAATGGCCTTACCTTAAATTTTATAGCCGAGAGTAGATGTAGTCAATAAGATAGTGTTATTACAGTGATTTGTTTATGACTTTCATGAGATAATTCACAACTCGGCAGCTGGCACTGTCTCTGCCGCCTACTGGCATAAAGCATTTTTTTTTCTTTTTGAGTTAACCTTACGCTATATCATACATCTAACTCACCTTGCACTATATTGTGTCCAGACTGGAACTGAAGGCCAGTAGTAGTGTAAGCCTGGCCGTGGTGCTGCTGTTGCATGGGTTGGTGGGGAGGGGGGTGTGGCATGACCACATAGTGCGGCTGATGACCTGTGTTGTGGTTACTGTTTTGGGAGGTCTGAGGCTGGGCAGCCTGAGTGAATGTATACTGAGCCGGACTGGCATTGTGATACGAGTGGGGCGTGGACAATGGATAGCTGATGCTGACCGTGGGGTGAGCATTCTGAGCCATACCATGCTGGCCTGCAATGGAGGTCCGAGGCATGGTGGACAGACCGTGGTGGAGACCCATTGGAGAATAATGCGAAGCCTGTGGGTTTGCCGACTGGGGTGGTCCCTGAGAAATGTGATGGGGCATGGGTTGGCCGCCGTACTGCTGGGCCGTCTGTTGTTGGGGCTGGTGTTGGACTGGGGATGGAGCTGGGTTGGGCACATGGGCTGGCTGGGCAGTGGGATTTGTTGATGGATTTGGCAGGGCTTGAGCATGGGCTGGTTGTGGATGCTGTGTGAGGTGGGCCGGGATCGGGCCTGGCATAGGCTGTTGTTGGCCTGTTACTGAGCAAAAGATTAAACGGAGACATTTAAATAAGTTGACCAATTACTTTCTATCAGTGTTTGACTTCCTATTGAAGAAAGAAAGAAGGAAGGAATGACAGAAAGAAGGAAAGAAATTCCTCCACAAAAAAGTGTTTCTTGCTGACGCCAGCATGTATTTGTAGATGGAAGTCATTAAAGTTGATCATTACAAAGAGACAAACACACATGGAAAAGAAAGAAAAGTGTGTGTGTGTGTATGTATGTGTGTGTGATTGTGTGTTAGGACTCTGGAAGGCAAGAATGGATCCACTATTACCTAACATTGTGTGGTCTTTTACAGGATTGTATGATTTAAAAGTCTAATATTAAGGCTGTTGGAAGTAAACAAAACAAAGGTATAAAGTGACTAGACTTCTATAAACACATCACCAAGAACAAACATTGTGAGAGCATGCAATCATTTTCTAGAATCTAGATCTATTGGCCACTGACAGTGAAATGAAGAGTAACATGTTGATTTAACTTACGAGTGAAAGAGCAATGGAAAGCTACCCACCCAAGGACCACTGGTGGCATAGCCTGATTTTTACAATATACTGTTTCATCAACACAAGCAACTGTCCTATATTTTCTGAAAAGCATTCGAGACTCGTCAGAATCTAAATGAGTTCTGACTGGGCTCTGAGTTGGAGATTGGAGTAGTGTGTTTGAGGAACAAGAAAACAAAAGAACTTACAAAAGACTTGTGGCTGAGCTTGGGGATTTGCAGGATCTATGGGACCAGACTGGGCTGTCTGAGGCATGGGGAATGAGCCAGGCGTCACCATTCGAGAGCCAGGGTTGCCCATGTTTAAAACCTTAAGAGTTGGAAATTATTGTGCGTATAAAATAATGAATTTGAGTACAGGGATATAAAAATCTATAGTAAATATGCAGTCTGGAAGAATTTTAGAATGAAAAGAGACGATTAAGACAGATGACAATTAACTGGTGTCCATACTTATGAAGATTGAATTATATCGAATAAGCCAGCAAAATGGATTGTTCTTACTTTAATGGTTTACTTCTCTGAATGAGCCAAATCTACAATTAAACTTTATAACGTAAGGAAAAATTCAGGACAACAGAGAGAGGACAAATTGCCTATCAGCTGCAAAAATTAACAATACAAAGAATTTTGCTAATGCTATCAAAGGAATACGCCTAACAGCGGAGGCTAAGCACCTGGACTCCCTGGAATCCTTGGGACTGGCCTGGTGGCATGTAGACCATCTGTGGGGTTGTGGCCATAAGGGGCTGTCCTGTTACGTGATGAGCTTGGTGAGCTGTCAAATCGCTCACCCTTCCCATTGCTGACACTGTTGCTACAATGGAGAGCAAAATAACAAATTTAAATGCCTGAATGACATTAACTTGAAGGCTAAATATTAACTATTCAAAATATAATGCTTTAGTTTAGGTTTCTCTGCTACGTTGCATCCCATCTGGCCTCCTGAGTGATATCTCGGAGCATCCGAGTGAAAACCAGTTCAAGGAATATTATATTTAATTGTACTATTTTACTTTAAAAAATTGATGAATCTTTCTTTCCAGAATAATAAAATAGTGGAACAAATTTAACCAAGGTGAAGCGCTGGACGGGTTTATCCGTCCAGACAGCGCACTACGTGTGACACGCAGGACGGGTTAATGCGTTCGCCCGCTGCGAAGCGTGTGACTCGCAGGACGGGTTTATCCATCCAGCAGTGGGCGGCTCCCAGGAGCATGTGGACGATGTGTTTAGTGTAACTTTTTCCCCTTCAAATTGCTTACAGATTCATTATTATTTAGTATAATAAGCTTCCTGATTGGTCAACCAATCATTCCCCAGAAAAGAAGAAGCCATGCAAATTAGCTGACGTCATTAGCGTGGCCCTAACCAGAGCTCTTTGTATTGGTCATAAAAGGGGGTGTGGCATTTCACTGTCGTGGCTGGGGCACAAAGTCACACTGGTATGCTATGAGTGTTTCTACTGCGGCATGGGGAGTTGGTTCCTCCTCAATTTCCTCTCTTAGGTCTACTCCATACTCTTTTGGCCTGCCATCGATGAAAATTCCAACTTATTGTAGGCCTTTGTGCCTGTTGAGTGAGGGAAGAGGAGAGAGTTGTACCAGAGAG
>JBCJKE010017221.1:303-12587 GCA_039654525.1 Melibe bucephala | reverse complement strand
CAAAGCTTGTCATTTATCGTATCATATAATGTCCCAAATTTCGAGAAATCAATTTATCGCTTTCCCATTTTGGCTCTGATTAAAATTTGCACCACATTTGAAGCCAATTCGGGCTTGGGCATGGTAACGCCATTTTGCCTATATAAATGTCAGCATCTTTGAAGAGCCTTGCTACATCATCCATGTCTTTGCTTAAGGGACATTTCGGTGATAGTGCTACAGTTGCTTTTTCGAACATTTATGGGCGACTCATTGTCTGCATTCAAGCCGGACAAATGACATGGAAATAGATTGAATACGTACGTTGCAAACAGGCATAGCGAGATTTATATTTCTCCTGAAGGTACGTAAAATATAATGCAAAATACCTATGTAATGCAGCGAAACAGACATAAAAGGAATTACGTTTTTCCTGTCGGCTCGTGGGTTACTTTTACATTTGACAGAGTCATAGATCCATAACCGAAGAGACCGCTTTTCCAAAATTCAACATTGAGTCTAGTTGCATCATCAATGTTGTGCTCAAAGAGAACCAGCTGAGTCATGGGTTGTCCTGGAGTTACATATCCGGGCCTTGAAGGAAGAAATGAACAGCAGGAATTCACAGAAATGAACAAAAGGAAACCAAGAGCCATATTATAAAAGAATGGAAATTTAGGAATTATTAATAATTGATCTATACTGCCGGATGTTTCGTAAGGAGCAAAGAGACACCACTATCTTGTCCGTGCCATCGAAGGATGTGTGACATCCTTCCTTCAGGCTGCTCTCATATCATCAGACATTCCCATGCCAATTTCCTTACCGATTTCTCCCAGTTCTATTTTGAACCTTGGGGTTTTCCCTTGTCCACAAAAGGTTTCAAGACAGGTCTACCGCGTGACTGTATCCCCCACTTTCTCTCTGGTTGGATCGAATCCAGATCCACTTTCTCTATTAGACACAAATGACTTTGGACATAATATACTGTAGTCAGCCTGTGCATATTGCTAAATTGTAGTTCACGTACTACAATCAGTGGCCTGAGTCTGCGATGGAAAGGGAGTTGAATACAGATTTGAAATGGAAAATATGATAACATGGAGTCTTGACATGATACAAAATTTAAAGTCTAAAATAAGATAAAATGTTAAAGTCTAATTAACAAGAATAACACTGAGATAAACTCATACTTTATTTCATAATTAGGGACACACTCTATAACCTTCTAAGGCCAATAACTCGATTAAAGCAGCACCTGAAAATTGGAAAACAAATCTTTTTTCCGACCGGCTCGAAGACTGTTCAGATCCAGAAAATCAAAACATGTAAGTATGAAAGAGAAAATATACAATTCAGTTGCTGCTTGGAGTAAAGAGAGTAGAACTAGATTAGTGTTTTAGCGTTACAAAGTAGACCTAGATTCTAGATCAAAGTTTTGTCGTTACTTGAGTTTTTGTTTTACTGTGTAGACCTAAATTACAGCTTGGGTCTTACAGTGTACACCTTGGTAAGAGTTTTTACGTTACATTGTGGACCCAGATTATAGTGTTTGCATTAAAGTGTAGACCTAAGTTATAGTTTTGGTCTTACAGTGTAGACATAGGTTATAGTTTTGGTCTTACAGTGTAGACATAGGTTATAGTTTTGGTCTTACAGTGTAGATATTGGTTATAGTTTTGGTCTTACAGTGTAGACATAGGTTATAGTTTTGGTCTTACAGTGTAGACCTAAGTTACTGTTTTGGTCTTATTGTGTAGACTTAGGCTAGATTTTTTATTACAATGTAGACCACTGTACAGTGTAGATGTAGGTAAGAGTATTATTGGCGTTACAGTTAGACATGTTGAAAAAGCCTTAGTTAAACATTGTCCTAAAAATTAATGTCTAAATTCTGGATCTAGATGTGCATTATCTATTAAATGCAGAAGTCAATTTTGAGTCAATTTTATAGCTATGTGTCTATCTATTTGCCCCAAATGAAATACAACAATCAAATGACGACAGCATGCATTATGACCACAACAAGCGTTGTATCTGAAATCCTTAAGCAAAGTTGGGTTACTATGCTTTTATGTAACATTAGTAAATCGGTCCAGGTTAGATATTATATATATTATATATGATATTATAGCAATAAAAGCAGTCCTTTCCTCCATTTTTCTCGTTTTCGTCCTGTAAAACTATATTTAATAAGGATATCAGCAAAAATATCACGGACGACTTTTTCAAAATCCTTTTTTATCATACCATTTATTTTGGTCAAAAGCCCACTTAAAACTTACTCCTTAGTAACCTTGACCTTTGTAGTTTTGTAATTTGGGCCTTCTGCTGACACGTAGATCTCACCGTAGGCTTTATTGGATGTTTTATCTGGTGTCACGTCAACCAGGTACTCGTAACCTGACAGATGGAGAATTGAATGGTCAAGCAGATTGCAATTTGGCCATTTTCGGTAGATACAAATTTATCCAATAACAGGGACGGACATAAGTGATAAATTGACAATATTAGGAAAACAGAGTGATAGTTTAATTAATCATTTCCTCTAATGTGAGTGGCAGCGGTTTGCATATCTATTTCGACTTGTTATCACGGATAATATTATATCATACTGAATGTTTAGAACATATGAGCAACATACAATTGTTTCAGAACTGCCTATAGCTCAAAATTTGGTAAATGTTTGACGATTTCAAAACTGCTAAAACCTCAAAATGTTAAGAAATAACCATTCCACATTTAAGCATATCTAGCTATCTACATGTACAAATGGTCTGTGCAGCCTTACGAGTCCTTTCCAAGATGCATCTCACGAAAACGATACTATCATTGGGCTCGATCTACTCACCACAATATGGCGCTGTCCCAAGAGTGTTCAGATAGAACGTGCCTGAGGCGGTGCTGTGGTCGGCATAGTAGCCCATGTAGCCGCAACCACCGGAACCACATGTCAGGCATTTGCCATTATTGTAGTTTTCCTGGGAAGCGAAAATGAAGCATGGGTAGCTGATACGTCAGATATCTCAAGGACCCGATGGCATACGAAGAGGACTATTCTTAAGGAAACGAGGTGGAAAATGGGCATTTGATAAGTCGGATTTCTCAAGGACTAGATGACATACGAAGATGATTTTTCTCGCGGAAAATGAGAGGGAAAATGTGCAGATAACAAGTCGGAATCTCTCAAGGACTGTATAACTTTCCTACGACTCAAGCTCATCGATATCGCTTTTCGAGAGTCATTTTCAAGCGTATAATATGATTGGCCTTATTTATCTCACTAATCACGCTCTCGCGCTATACGGATCCTCCTCACAATACAAACATAAAGGTCGCTTGAGACTTAATTTCTGGGATTGGTGTTGCATGAGCAATAATTAACGACCACTTCAAGCCTGAGTATTTTAAAGAATGTCCAAAAATAATTGCAACCGATTAATGAATGTTTAATTAAGAAGAAATCGGGATCGACGGGCAATTGCTGGCTTAAATCGATAGTTGCTTATCAACATGCATCTAGCGAATATATCGACAGAATCTCGGAAAATATCATGTACGCATGGGTTTGAGTCAGGGTTAGTTTTAAGCCTAAAAGTCATTCAATAAAATTCGGAATTGGTTTTCGATAACGGGTTTTTTCATAAAAAACAAGAAAAAAAAAGACAGAACAAAATCAAACCAAAAAATAAAAAAGAGAACTAAAGAAAGAAAGAAAGAAAACATTGGAAAATTCAATAGTAGTTTCCAAATATTTGAAAGTAAAATTCAATAGGGATTTCTAATCATTTAAAGGCAAAAGTCAGTAGTGGTTTCTAATTATTTTAAGGTAAAGTTCAGCAGTGGTTTTTAATTATTCTAAGGACGCTAGACTGCAAAATTATCACGATTGTCTTACATAACTATCACAAGGCTGGGCGACGAAATCGCAAGACGAAAGAATGGACTCCACATACAGTTCTGTCACGCGACTGTGAGAACAGGCTAGACGTTTCTTACGACGTCGATCTGTTGGAAGAGTATTATGAAGCCATCAAGATTAGTTATTTTGAGGATGAAAGTAAGCAGCTGGAAGTTTTCAGCAATTTAAATCAGATAGTTATATTTGAAAAGGACAACGAAGACGATATTAGCATCGATGATAATGGTGATGGAGATGAAGGTAGTTGTTGCATCTTCAGTAATATGTGGGCCTGTTAATGTACAGAAGCATACCAAGACATGTACAGGCGTATATTATATCGTCAGGGCGCACCCATATCCTATATATAATACATCAATACAATGCCCTTTATTAATTCAAAGGGTAAATAATGGTAAATGTGTATTCAGATTTATAATCACAACGGCAAATTTATCCTTAAGGCCTTTCTAGAGGAGAGACCTGAATAACTCAACCCTCAGCCCCAGAGCAGCGCCATAAATATGAGCAATAGGGTCTTGTTTCCTGGTCAAAAGAACCAGCCGAGGACTGCCAAATTACGGTTGATGGTATTAATCTCCCAATGTAATTTTACCCCCTTTTGTCATCTCTTACAGAATAACAGAACTAAGGCGTTCCCAAAATGTATTTTAAAAATACTTTTAGCCGTTTTACACAGCCAGAAGCGTAAACAAGCCAAACTCAAAACATACACGTATTGCAACCACTTTGTATTTCGCCGCCATTTGGGAAAAAGTCCACGTGACCGGAAATGTCCCTTGTGCCATAGCCAGTGACGATAATCAAGGGCTTCGCGTTGGTGTGGATGACGTCAACGAAATAGGCATCCGTTCTGTCCAGCTTAACACGTATGTCTTGACCCTCAAAGCTGGGTCCTGCAGGGTCAAGGCCTGAAACAGTAAAATAAAATGTCAGTATCTCGGGGTTTTTGTCTAATGTTGTAGTCTTGGGATTAAAAAAAAACCCAACCCAACAACAACTGCTTGATGACCTAGTTAGATGTCCTTGGTCTAAACTCTGTTTGATGACTTAGATTTCACTAGTCTCACCATTGACTTTCAGGATTGACATCTCTTTCTTTCTTTTTTTTTTGTTTTGTTTTGATTTTGGTTTCTTTTTTTTTTTTGTTTCTTGCGAAAGCTGAGTGCACCAAAGTTTGTTATCTTTGTCACTATACTCCCAGCGTTCAAATGAGCACTAAACTTAAACAGAAGAAAGACGTCGTTGTGTTTAGATAATGCAACTGTAAAGAGATAATTGATAATTCGGGTTAGACGGAGTTGTATCGATTGTGCTTTGATAGAATAGGATTGATAGAAGAAACGTTTGTGATGATTAATGAAAACAATGAAATTGCTGTATGCCATGTTAAAGATCTTTATACCTTGAAAAGTCTGTTTTTTAAACAAGTATATCTGTTTAATATTCGAGGAAGTTCTAATTTCTAATTTTTATGTCATTTTCATATTTTACAAGAACGGTATTGCAAATAACATATGGCCGTGTAGAAATGTAGTAAACATGGATACTTATACCTATAGTTAAATTACATGTTTGCATTTTGTAATGGTCGTACTTAAAAAGACACATGGAGAAAACAAAGCAATACAAATGTAACAACGATGATAATATCACTCTAAAAGTAAAACTTATAAAAACAAAACAACAGCAACGAACAAACAAGACTCAAACAACAAATATAACCCAATAAAGCAAACAAAAACAGATTAAAAATTGCTCAGAACAAAAACACCATCACCACCAACAACGGCAACAAAACTTACCGCTAATCCTGCCAGCCTTTGAGCAAGATATTCCGCCAATCATGACAAAGTTAACTTAACGCTAATCCTGCCGACCCTTGATCCAGATATTCCAAAAGTCATGACAAAACCAACTTACCGCTAATCCTGCCGACCCTTCCGCCAGACAATCTGCCAATCTCGCCGGACATTTGGGCCCCAAGAGAATGACCAATGAGATGGATACCCTGCCACATGGTACCTTCCTCCACCATCGAGTCCAGCAGCTTCTTGACCATGGCAGCTACAACCCGGATATTACTGGCGGCCTTGTTGTAGATTATCCTATTGGCACCTGAACCCCAGTCCACCATCAGGACCATGAAGTCTCCCTTGTGTGAGGAAGGGGGGGGGTAGGGTGGGGTGGAGGGGCATTAGGAACGGCGAGGGAAATTGGTGAGTTTGATTTAAGATTACGATTTTCTATTTAGAAAACTTTAAAGAAATGTAAATACAACAACGAAGGCAGTAGTAGTAGTAGTAGTAGTAGTAGTAGTAGTAGTAGTAGTAGGAGTTGTAGTAGTAGTAGTAGTTGTAGTAGTAGTAGAAGTAGTAGCAGTAACAGTAGCAGTAGCCGCAGCCGCAGCAGCAGACGCAGCAACAACGACAACAGAAACAAAGACAACAATACAACAAGAAATAAGAACAGCAATCTAAACACGAAAAAACAATAATAAGAGAAAGAGGACAAAACCCTGACAGAACACAACTAAAGCAACAATCTTAAAATAAATTAAAGCATAACAAAACAAAACATACATTATATTATTATTGCCATTATTTCGTAATAATAGTAATAGTAAAATAATAACGATAATAACAGTAATATTAATACTATAATAATAATGATAATAATAATAATAATAATAATAATAATAATAATAATAAGGATGATAGTAATAATAGAAAATACTAATAATAATATCATTAATAATAATAATTACAATAATAATAGTAATAATATTAATAATAATAATAATAATAATAATAATAATAATAATAATAATAATCACAATGATAATAATAAATATGATAATAACAATAATACTTAAAGGTACTATTACATTATTGTTACTATTATTTTAACTTGAAGCGGCATAATTTGACGAAAAGCAAACATTCCAATTTCAATATTTTGACGGAGAAATTAAAAAAAAAGATAGCCGAGTAAGGTATCCTATACGAACAAAACGGACCAAAGAGAAAGGGCTGCATGAAGCATTTACCTTTTTCAACAGCGCGTCCTTCAGCTGAATAAAATTGGCAGTGTCGCTAGAGCTCTGGTAGCCGTGAATAATAACTTTCACCGGAAGCCCAGCCTTGTAGTGCGAACTCTTCAAAGTCGACTTATCGTTGTATGACAGGAGTTCTGGATTGTCTTTGTTCGATCTTGTGTAGAGGTAGACCTTCAGCTGCATCGCTTCAGGTGCTTCCGGTACATATTTGAAACCTTTGTACACTCCTTCGTTGGTGAAACAGCCGAGTCCGTCATAGCATTTCTTGTCGGCGTTAGCTCGAAGGACGCCCAAAACTGTTGTTACATAGAATAGCAAAACAACATAGTTAAGGAATTCTCCATCTATTATTTCATTGTCTTCTCTTGTTCTGCGTCTCTCTGTCTCGATTTATCTGTCAGTTATGGTGATATTCCTATCATTCACAGTGATATTCCTATAATTGACGGCGACATTTCTATTATTACTGGTGATATGTATATCATTCTCTTGACATTTCTATAATTAAGGTGACATTTCTATTATTACTGGCGATATGTATATCATTCCGGTGACATTTCTATCAATAAGGCGATATTTTTATCATTAAGGGACATTTATTTTATTAAGGTGACATTTCTGTCTTTGGGGTGACATTCCTATCATTAAGGTAGGTGACAGTTCTATCATTCCTGGTGACATTTATATCATTAGGGTGACATTTCTATCATTTCTGGTGACATTTATATAATTAAGGTGACATTCCTATCATTCAATTGGTATTTGCATTATTCGAGGTGACCTTCCTATCATTGGCGGAGACATTTCTTTCAATATTGTGACATTTCTATAATTCAAGGTGACATTTCTATAATTCAAGGTGACATTTCTGTAATTCAAGGGGACATTTCTATAATTTACAGTGACGTTTCTTTCATTTACGTTTCCCTATCTTTTTGACTGAATTTCCTTTGCAAGACTATTTCAAGACGTTTTCTCTTCTTAAAATTCTATTACCAATTCACTAGAAGTGCATTAAGTAATATTCATCTTGACCTAACATTAGAAAATGAAAATGAGTGAGCTGTCAGAAAAGGGAGACGTGTAAATTTCCAATTGATTGATTGTTTTGAGTTACAAGAGTTTAAATTTAAATCAAATTCCTGCTGGCACAAAAACAAACAAAAACAAATTTAATATGTTAATTTTGTTTGTTGCACGCAGCAACGTATGCGAAAACTGGTGTTAGGAGAATATATTTAAAATATCGTTGATGGAAGACAGGATTTCATCGTGATACCTACCTGCCACAACCACAATCACATGAAATGTGTTCATGTTTCTCCGGTGTTAGACTGCCGACGAGAAAGCAAATGATGTGAGTGTCCATATTTCCGAAATATAAAGCCACGAGATATTGTTATCTTTCCACTCAATCTAAAAAAGAAAAGCCATGGCCTTGGAGTATTAAGACAGGATGGAAGGAAAGTTCCCTGTAACCTCCGGTTTACTCAACAGCTTCTTGTTCTTCTTGTTCTTGTTCTTCTTGTTCTTCTTTATCTTGTTCTTGTTCTTGTTTAAGAATGTATGCCTTCTCGTAATAGTGGAATTGTACATCCTTTACAGTGAGAACGACACAGCTGTTGGCATGATGCACATGAACTATATCTACTATTAATTATACATTGTTTCCGGTGTGGCCACCAATAGGGACAAACGTCGTGTGATGTACTCTTGTTCCGTTAGTATCGATTTTTAAGGGACCGAGGTGTAGTTAAGCAACTTCCGACAATGCTGGAACGTTAAAGTCAATGGGCAATTTAGAAAAAAATATCGCCTTTTCCCCCTTAAATTTGCTCTTAATTCAGAGCTCTCTATACAGACCTTAGATTTGACGCCATGAACGACAAATTTGTGCCAGCCGTTTGTCATTCAAACCCTCCCAGTCAAGTATTGCAGGATAGAGAGAATGCAGCAGCATCGGACATCATTGGCAACAGAGACAGTGGATTTAAGACGGAGATATTGATCGTAGAAAAAAAGATTAAGTTGGAACTTACCGCTGAATAGAACGACAAATGCACGACATACTTAGCCTGTCAGAGTCGAGGCGTTGATCGCCAGATAAATGCAGCAACTAGTACAAAGAACATCAAGACCTGGACAGGCTTATCGACACCCGAGCTGTTGACAGCATGAAAAGATCGACAAAAATAGGCCTAGCGCAGACTTTGTCACTCCTCCAATACTTTCATCATCCCCCCCCCCACACACACACAATAAATGATTTTACAATCAAGGGACAAGGTGAAGGTGAAACAGCAACATAATTATAGCCAGGAAAAAGGTCTGACATAGGAATTAGATATATTATTAAACTTACTACTGGAGACCTTGAGAATCACCTTTGAACTGGGGTATTGTGGATATCTTTGTGTTCAAACAGGGTCCAGCTAATTGCAAGGCTGTCAGCCAGTCTTTTACCGTTGTCGTTCATTTCAATGCCAGTAGTTTTTTCTACCATGTGTCCTTCTCCCTGGTAGTTGTTCCCAATCTTAGCATTTAGTTCTCCAAAGACAAGCAGAACGTTGTGTTTTGGTACCTGGTGTATCAACTGTATCAAGTTCTTCATAGAATTATTCTTTTTCTTCTGGACTTTAATCTTCGTTGGAGCATATTATCAACGATGGCTGTAAGCTTGGCAAACTCAGAGTTGAATGTTGCCTTCATAAGTCGCTCACTTTCTGGATCCCATTCTTTTAATTTTGGTTTTGTTCTTTTGGATAAGATGAGGATAAATCTCTTTGCATGTAAGTCATCATTTCGGCTAGAGTATAAAATATCATGCCCAGATACCAATTTTCTTCTACCTTCTTCCGTCCATCGACATTCACAAATACTTTTTTGTTTGTTTTGTTTTTGTTGTTCGTGTTTTACAGTGGGATGGGTGTGTGGGGTCTCGATGCCTTTTAATCACCAGAACGATTTTGCTTTTTTGATTTTTAGAATTGTTTTTCTTTGGCTCTTTTTAAAAAAAAGATTACATATGGTATGCTACTTTACTTCTACCTCCTTGAATCAATGAAAAGAATTAAGCAAACCCAATAACTCAAAATGCTGTCTTTTAACATTCCCCTAATCTAATGTAAAAAAATAAAAAGGAAGTCGGGCGATCGTTAGTAACTTGGTCGCGAAGTAAACAGGAACAAACGAGGGCTTCTGCATTATAGGAACTAAAAAAAAAACTCAAAACTGGAACCAGCAACTTATACTCTGTTTTAAAGGGCTGTATAATATATTTTGTGTAGACTTTGCGTGTTATAGTAATCATTGGCAATGATTATTTGCTTGATGCTGAGGGGTCTTAGAATGGAAGAGCACATGTTGAATTTTAATCCATCTTCATTGATGAATTTGATTCACAACTCTAACAACACTATAGATTCTGAATGCGCAAACTATGTACACGGGACGACCTCCAATTATAAAACCGGCTATCTGTCGTAATACGGGCTGCCTGATTCTACCAACATTAATAAAAAAAATATTTGTAACACTCATTCAAAGCTGATGTGGAAGAGGCAACCCGTGGTTAAACCATGGGCCATTCTACATTTTAGGACTCAAACAAGAATGGACTACTCCATGCGTCCGATCACAAGGCCATCTCTCGTGTGTCTTTTCTTTGTACATCTGCTTTCTATTGATTGCTTGTTGGTTTGTTTTTGTTTTTTGTTGACTTATTTTTGCTTACATCTTTTCGTTCTATTTTTGACTTTTTTATCGGGTGGGGGGAAGGGGTTATTTGGTTGTTTATTTTGTTTGTTTGTTTGCCTCTTGGGGCTTTCAGCGAATGGAATTTTTTTCGTGGACTATTTTTTTTAAATATTTAGGGGTAGGGGGTGCACAAATTTTGCACAGTTTATATATGCTTCATCGACTGATCTAATGCTAAATATCTACGAAGTGCTTATCTTATCTATACGTATGCGCTAAAATAATTATTGATTGTTTTTATATTCCTTTAAGGACATATGGAAAGATAGTGTCACCAGACAAATAAAAACGCTGACGGCGCATGGCTTGACATGCAGTGAGAGAATACCAGATGAATGCCTGGCATGCTATTTTTGGAATCCAAATCTGTTTTCGTTTTTGTCGAATTGCTATTAGTATCAGCACTCGAGATTCTGTTCCTTTCTGTGACCGAGAAGAACGTATTGCTTTACAGACTAAATAATTTGCCTTATGAAACTCGTGTTATCATTGGTTGATACTTGAGTGTGGTAAACGCAACAGCGCTAGGGTTCAACTCGACAGAGATTTTAAAAAATGCAAATACAAATATCCCCCACCCTAACAAAAAAACAAAAAACAAAAAAAAAAAAAAAAAAAAAAAAAAAAAAAAAAAAAAAAGAAAAAAAAAGGAAAAGAAAAGAAAAAAAAAAAACAACAACAAACAAACCCGAAACGATTGTACAACTAAAGTAAAACAACACAAGTAAGAAAATGCAATCAAACAAGAAGACGAGCTAAAAATGCAACAAAAATAATAGAAACGTCTCAACAATTTATTATTCCCACCCACCCAACCCATGTTATCCACTTTATTTGACCCATGTTCCCCACAATATCTAATCCATGTTCACCACTATTCAACCCATGTTCCCAACTATATCTAAAACATGTTCCACACTATATATAACTCATGTTCCCCACAATATCTAGCCCATGTTCCCCACTATATCTAACAAATGTTCCACACTATATATAACCCATGTTCCCCACTATATCTAACAAATTAATGTTCCCCACAATATCTAATCCATGTTCCCCACTATATCTAACCCATGTTCCCCACTATATCTAACCCATGTTCCCCACTATATCTAATCCATGTTCACCACGATAGCTAACCCCTGTTCCCCACTGTATATATAACCCATGTTCCCCACTATATCTAAACCATGTTCCTCACATTCTCTAACCCATGTTCCCCACTATATCTAAACCATGCTCCCCACAATATCTTGCCCGTGTTCCCCTCTATATCTAAACCATGTTCCCCACAATATCTAACCCATGTTCCCCACTATATCTAATCCATGTTCCCCACAATATCTAACCCATGTTCCCTACTACATTAAAAAACTATGTTCCCCACAATATCTAGCCCATGTTCCCCTCTATATCTAAACCATGTTCCCCACTTTTCAACCCATGTTCTCCAATATATCTAACCCATGTTCTCAACTATATCTAACCCATGTCCCCCAATATATCTAACACATGTTCCCAACTACAGTCAACCAATAAGATCGGAAGAGCTCGTGTAGGAAAGAGTGG
>JBCJKE010017110.1:0-12589 GCA_039654525.1 Melibe bucephala | reverse complement strand
AGAGAGAGAGAGAAAGAGAGAGAGAGAGAGAGAGAGAGAGAGAGAGAGAGAGAGAGAGAGAGAGAGAGGACAGTTACAGAAACGAAACAGGAGTATCCGAGACAGAACGAGTGATGGAGAGACACAAAGTGTAGGACGAAGAGAGAAACACAGTGGGTGGGTCCGGATTTTCCTTTGTTTGTCTGTATTGTGTTTTCATTTTGTTTTATTTTGTGTTTGCTTCGTTTACTTATTTTTAAACTTTTGGTTTTGTCTGCTGGGTTGGGTTGTTGTTTTTTTTTTAGTTGGTTATTTTTCTTTCTTTTCCTTTTTTTTTTTTTTTTTTTTTTTTGCTAGTTTGTTTTGTTGGGGATTTTTTCAAGCTTTTGGTTTTGTTTGTTTGTTTTGTGGTTGCTTTGTTTTTCTTATTTGTTTTCATTTCTTTAACTTTTATCTTGTTTTGTTGCTTCTTGTTGTTTGTCTTTGGTTTTCGTTTCGTATTGATTTGTTTGGCTTTTTTCTGTGTATTATTGTTGCTGTTTTTGTTTTGTTTGTTTGTTTTTTTGTTTTTGCGGGTTGTTTTTTGTGTGGAAGGGGAGGGGGTGTTGGGCGGTATTTTTCAATTTATTTTTTATGTCGTTTGCATCGCGTAATTTTTTTTTTTTTTTTTTTTTTGGTTGGAGGGTGGTGAATGGGTATGTTTTTATTATTTTGTGTGTGCGTATGGGGATAGGATTATTGTTTTGTTTGCTTTTTGCTTCAACCGCATTCGTGGAGATTATTTTACACCGCTGGCCGTATTTCCACGGTTGAAGATATTTTTGTCAATCAAACAGAAGCGGAAAGCATCAAACCAAGCCTTTTTTCAATCAAACAAGAGCGGGTAGCATCAAACCAAGCCTTTTTCAATCAAACAAGAGCGGGTAGCATCAAACCAAGCCTTTTTTTAATCAAACAAGAGAAGTAGTAGCATCAAACCAAGCCTTTTTTTTCAATCAAACAAGAGCGGAAAGCATCAAACCAAGCCTTTTTCAATCAAACAAGAGAAGTAGTAGCATCAAACCAAGCCTTTTTTTAATCAAACAAGAGCGGAAAGCATCAAACCAAGCCTTTTTTTAATCAAACAAGAGAAGTAGTAGCATCAAACCAAGCCTTTTTTTAATCAAACAAGAGCGGAAAGAATCAAACCAAGCCTTTTTTCAATCAAGTAAGAGCGGAAAGCATCAAACCAAGCCTTTTTTTTAATCAAACAAGAGCGGAAAGCATCAAACCAAGCCTTTTTTTAATCAAACAAGAGCGAAAGCATCAAACCAAGCCTTTTTTTAATCAAACAAGAGCGGAAAGCATCAAACCAAGCCTTTTTTCAATCAAACAAGAGCGGAAAGAATCAAACCAAGCCTTTTTTAATCAAACAAGTGCGGAAAGCATCAAACCAAGCCTTTTTTTAATCAAACAAGAGAAGTAGTAGCATCAAACCAAGCCTTTTTTTTAATCAAACAAGAGCGGAAAGAATCAAACCAAGCCCTTTTTCGCTCAAACAAGAGTGGAAAGCATCAAACCAAGCCTTTTTTTTAATCAAACAGAAGCGGAAAGCATCAAACCATGCCTTTCTTCAATCACAGAAGCGGAAAGCATCAAACCAAGCCTTTTTTCAATCACAGACGCGGAAAGCATCAAACCAAGCCTTTTTTCTATCACAGAAGCGGAAAGAATCAAACCAAGCCTTTTTTCTATCACAGAAGCGGAAAGCATCAAACCAAGCCTTTTTTCCATCAAACAAGAGCGGGTAGCATCAAACCAAGCCTTTTTTCAATCAAACAAGAGCGGGTAGCATCAAACCAAGCCTTTTTTCAATCATAGAAGAACGGGAAGTATAAAATCAATTTCAGGCTAAGAAAGCATTATGCATGTTGTTTTACCAAAAAGTCGATTGAGAATGCTATGTCGAGACTTTTAAAAAATCTAAGATAATATTGTGCCCAGCAGCATATTCGTCCGAGGTCGTAATACTGCAGAGTATTGTATTCCAGCACAACGGCTGGAGGTACTGGTCCAGAATAGCAGTGACGATAGAAGCAAAGTGAAGAAGAGGATGGTGTGGATCACACAATATATATTGTATAGTGTGGTTTATTATTCGGTGGTGTGGATGGAGAAAAGTGTCCGTCAGGCGTTATTTGTGATGAAAGGACACCTTGAAAACTGAAAGGGAAGGTGTATAAGACAGTTGTCCGCCCAGCAATAATATAATAAAATGGTCAAGAGACTGTTTCACCAAAAGCGGTCGGAATTAGTGCTGGGTGTGATTGAAACGAAGGCTATAATATGTCTCTTAATGGAGAATGCAAACACAGCCAGGTTTGGAGACAAGGTGAGAGAATCTAGACTGAGATGGTTGGGCTACATTCAGAGAAGAGATGAAGAACGCGTTTTGAAGGGACCGCTGAAGAATTCATTACAAGCTGGTGTGAGAATTGAGGAAATGGGCAAGGCTGGTTGGTCACGAAGGATCGATGGCGATCCCTAACGAGAGTGGAGAAAGTAGATACTTCAACACTACAGCATCCATTGTGTAAAAGCAAAAAATTAAAACGTTGTGCCTCACTCCCCCCCCCCTCCCAAGTCTCATCCTCTCCATCCTAAATCCACAACCAGATTTTTAACAGCCTTGCCAATTCCTCTCTTCATTTGCCTTGAATCTCAAAAGCCATTTGAGTGCAATGCCATTCGTTGACACGAATCCCCCGACATTTCCACTAATGGTGCACGTCACCCTACAGGCTGATTGTACGGCTGCGTCGCAGTAACAGGCAGACAATGATCTACCAAAAATAATCATTCTACATAAAAGAGTAATAGCACTATTAATGAAGTTGCTCTTGAGAAAGTAAATTATTTGTTTAGATTTTAAGATTTCTTTTTGGAAAGAATTAAATTGCAAATGTTTATGAAAACATTCGTGACAAGGTAAATTTATTTGTTTTTATATATCAGGATAATTTTCTCTTTTAATTTTCCCTACCACTCGTCTAAGATATTTCATTTCACGTTTCACAACTATAAAGGAGAGTAGGACAAAACGGTTGCACAATGTCATTTGTGCTTTTGTTGACAGTTCTTTTTACCAAGAAAGCAAATGGAGGCAAATAGTGCAAATAGCCTTGCCCAAGGGTCAAATCACAATGTCTCGAACGGGATTCAAACTCTGGACCTTTAAGTCGCGAGTAAAATGCACCGCCGCTGAGCCACATATGGCTGACATGGCACGGCCCTCCATTTTTTTATTTTTTTTATTTTTTTGTCGGACTCGTGATATCTGTTCAGTTTTCCTTGGCACTGGAATATAAGGTTTTAAGATGCTTAATTCTGTCTTCCCAAGAGATTCATGATTTCCTTGTCTCAGTCTGGTTTCAATCCAAACAATCGCCTTAGTCAGTCCTTTTCTAATATACGGCAGTATTTAATGCCCTTGTGCAATGCTTTCAGAACATTTATATTACATTTTCCAGGTATTCGATGAAAAATCGAAAATGTTAACGCATTGCTTACCTCCTATCTGGATATGAATGACGTTTCAGTTTCTAATTTGGGTAGTTGGTGCCTTCTGTATTAAGACGCTTAATGGAAACTGGCTGGCATAGCATAGAGCGTAAGTTCTCTATTCGTCGGTTTTCAGTATCATCGTCAGTAAATTTATTTTTTCTCCATCCTTACTATTGATAGGGGCATGCGAATTTCCGGCATTCAGGGATAATTCTTCCTTGTTAATGTCCTAGGTGTCATTTATATTTGCAATTCTTTCGGTTTCTGCTGATTAATTTCCAAATCGTGTTTGATTGTCTTTTCTTGTCAGTTGTTTCTCTAACTTGTCAAGATGTCTATGGTTGGATTTCACCAACTAGATCTACACGTCGTTGCTTTTGATCATTTTGCTTTAGCTATTCTTTCTCTGAAAGATGAGATCCCAGGATTGGTCTAAGATCTAGTTCTCATTCGTCCCTCCACGTTTTTTCCTGACTGATTCTTCTGTATTCTTATCGATTTTAGCCCGAATTGTTTTCCCGTGATTCTCCAGCTTCGTATTCATATATTATAAGCTTTTTCCGTTTCTATTGCATAGCGTTTTCATCCTATTTTCATTAATCGTTTCATCACACTATATTATGGTTATGTCATATAGAAGCTGCTTATCATATTTCTTTCTCTTTTTTTTTTCAATTTTAATTTTCAGTCTATTTTGGTCAAGACTAGCTCGTGGTCTGACCCTACGTCTGCTTCCTTTCCGTTTTCACATCTTATATGAAGCGCGTATCCAGCGTGCCTGCACAGACCTTGTTCTAATCAGTAACAAGATAAACTTGTACATTTACAACGTAATCGTGCCACGCTTCTCAGCTTACGCAAGACGTTGACCTCAAGGGAACATGGTCTTACAATCTTCACTAAAATGTCTTTGTTCATTATTGGTGAGCAATTGCTAGCTCTGTTCTCATTTTATTATCCATTCCGCCTATTCCGTTTTTAAGTTTCCCTTTTCACTTCATCTGGATTAAGATATCTTTTTTTCCCATTTTACTTTAATAATTATGTTAGATTAATCTTAAAGTTTGTTTTCATTGTTATTTTTGCTATTTATTGTTGTCTGAAGAACGGTTTAAATCCGAAAATGTTCTGTTCTGTTAAGTCTTTATTGTCGAGACTTTTTAAAATATTTTTATCTTGTTGTTGAATATTCACATTGAGTTCTCCACTGTGGCATTCTGTTAAATTAGACATAGATCTAGTCTGTTTCAATCTGGGTTTTTCTGCCCGGTGGTGATCACGTGACCTAGTGTATGCCAATGTTTCTAAAAGATCTTAATTACTTGGCGACCATTTCGTTGATAAAATCCGAGGCGTCGGTATCTACTTTCGTTCAATTAATTAATGGGTTGTATCTAGCACTCGCACTCTTTCCTATCCTCGTCAGTACGCTGTCTTTTGAGAGCTTAACATTGAAGCCTCCTATAACAATGATTATCTAAAATTATCGTATCTTTAGCTCTTTGTGGCTGGTCGTTAAACTATCTTCATCTTGAAAGGTCTTCGTCGGTCGACCTTGGAACCTCACTGCTGTGATAAGTCAGAGACGGCTTCCTGTCGACAACAGAAAGTCGTTTGCCTCTCTGCTAGGTACCGAATGGTCCTGTGAGTTAAACATATAATTATATTGTTTTAATGTATAACTTATATAGATATTGACAATGACTGTTTGCAACAACAACAACAATAATAATAATAACAACAATAATATTAATAATAATAACAACAACAACAATAATAATAATGATAATAATAGTATAATAATAAGTAGTAGTATTATTATCATTTGATTTATTCATTCTTATTATTTCCCTATTAATTATTATTGCTATAATTGGGACAATTATTATCATTACTTTATGTCATCATTATCATCATTATTTTTTTTTATTATTATCATTATTAATATGTTTGCTGATCTTGTTATTATTACTATAAAGTCAAACATAACCATGAACACAGCACAATTCGTGAGTATAAAAAAAACAACGACGTTCGTTTCAAGGCATTAAGAAGCAGCTAAGGGAGGTAATAATGGCGAAGCGTTATGGCCGTAATGTGAGAGGCGAGAGGTTTGAGGGATGGCCATAGGTCATCGACTCATCGAGTTGGGTGGAGAGGAAATGGAAGTTGGGGATATCATGATGGCTTGATGGGCTGGCATCAGCAAAAATGGGCCAACGAAAGCCAAGGAGGAGACGAGTGACGAGTTTTCTTAGGCCGCGAGCCAGAGCTCTTCCTTGCGCACCGGCCGAATGAGGCCCGGTAGGCTGGTTGTGTAATTGTGTCATTGAGGGCCGGCGTGACGCCATCCTAGACGCGTGCTCTTGATTGGCTCATTTAAAGCTTTTCACGTCACAGCCTCGGTTGTTGTTAGGTTGTTGTTCCTTTTTTTTTTTTTTCTTTTTTTTTTTTTTTTACAGTATCTCTCTTTAAATAGTGCTGAACGTTGCAGACATGCCGATATCATTGATTTACATATCAATGCTTTCAATGCTAGATCTTATTCTAGTTTTTGCTGTAAGCCTCTCGTGGTTGCATACCACGTTAGCTGTGTTTGTCGCGCGCATGAAATCGCTGTGTGCGTGGTATGAGTTTCCTTCTCTTCTTGGTCTCGCCTGGGGCAATATAATTATGGAAGTGTTTACGTTCTCTGACGTTTGGTTGGACTGTTTTATAGGCCTAATTTGTGTTAGGCTAATTGTAGAATAATATGTCTCTAACCCTCCTATAATCTCTACAAAAACGAACCAGATCTAGATCCTGAATATATGTTGGATTTTGAATATAAAAATTTTGATTTTGCTCTGTAAACTCTGACCCTAAACATCTTGAAAGACCATGAATCTGCCGTGAGGAAGTGTATTTGAATTTCGCATGCGAAAGTGAGTCAGTGAGTAGGTCTTTCTTTAAGGGGCCCCTAGTCCATAACTTGCGAGACACGGGCTCATTTTGGTCGGGGTCTCGCTAAGCACGACAAGGACTCAATCTGGTCGAACGCGCCACGGTTTCGGAAACCGGCTAGATATTGATTATTTTCGGGGGTTTTTTTCAAGTGAAATCGTCACAGTTACTGTTTAAATCCACTCCAACCCTTTTTGCTCAACCATCCATTCGATGTGAGTGTCGTGGAAGCAATTTAAGCCGTTCTTTGGAACAAAAATAAATTAAAAAAAAACTCTCGAAGGGCTCCTCCAATTCTTGTCACTTGTACTTTCTTTTATCATGGCAATAAATAAGGACATTATATGGCACGCGATGATAAAAATAGCCTGGCATTCTTCCTGGAGTTGACGATCGCTTGTGTTTTATGTTGATACGTGATTGAACGTTAATATTGTACATACATTCTATGTCCTCCGATTTCACCTTGGAAAAAAATGAAAGCTTTATGAAAAGAGGCCCGAAAAAGTCACATGCCAGCTATATCATGACTAGAACAAATGCCACAACAGGTGAAATTAACTCCATGAATCTGACAGAAAGCACCAAATAAAGTCACTGCCCCTCAAAGAACATGTGGTACAAATAACATCTAAGACTAAGAAGATCTTCGGAATCATAAGAAGATCATTTGAATGATCATCTGGCAAAAGAAATCTCTGTGCAGCTATATAAGTCAATGATGAGACCAATCCTAGAGTACGGGCACGCATTAGATAATGAAATACTTGTGGGTTGACAATAAGTGTACTGATTTGGTTCCGTTCATATCTTACTGTTCGGTCCCAGTCAATATACGTAAATAAATCAAGGCTCTGTTCTAGGCCCAGTACTTTATATTTCTTATCCCCAACCACTAGGAGAAATAGTATCCCAATACAACATGAAATATCACATGTATGCTGATGTCATACAGATTTATACTTCTGTCCATTTAAATAAAATACACTCAAGCATAGAAAACATTCAGTATTGCATTGAAGCTGTCAACAAATTGATGCATATAAATAAATTGAAAATGGATTATGTTAAAACCGAGATCATGGCATGTTCAACACCTAGCAGACTAAAACGTCTTAGCCTAGATAGTGTAGAAATTGATTCTCATGTCATCAAGTTTAGCCAAGTTATGAGAAATCTAGGCGTGTATATTCATGCATCACTTTCCATTGTACATTACATAAGCAAGCTTATTAAACCCATACATCTAGAAATACGTAAACGTGGCCACATCAGACCATACGTAACATCAAACACTAACAAAATTGCAAATGCTTTTATATTGTCTCGTCTAGATTATTGTAACTCACTTTTCACAGGCCTCAGTAATGATACAATTTCTAGATTGCAGCGAACGTATAGTTATGAAAAAAAACCTGAGACTCATAAATCCCTCCATTGGTTACCTGTTTCAGCAAGAATTGAGTATAAAATTATTTATATCTGTTTTCAAATTTTGAATGAAGGAGAAATACCCTGATGTCTCAAAAACCTCATCCATCCTTACAAACCACAGCATAATTTAAGATCCTGCAATATGTTCCCCATAATTGTTCCTAATACAAAGCTAGAAATTATGGAGATCGCGCTTTTTCGTCTGATGGAAATAGAACATTTAATAAGCTTTCTCTAGAACCAAAACGCATCTGAAAACACATATCTTCAAAGTATACTTTTCATAAAACTGCTTCTGTGAAATACTTTTAAAAAGCATCTAAAATATATCACTGAAATTTATGTTTTTTCATAAAATTTGCATCCATATAATATGTCGTCATCTTATACTTATTCATTTTAATCAGTACGTATGCATCAATGTTTCATCAAATTAGAAGCCACATTAAACATTTTAACTTGTTTAATATTACAGTAAGATAATTACGTCAAGCAGTGGTTTCAAATTGTATGTCGCCAAAAACGTTTTTTATTACTAAGCACTACAAAGAACAAACAATAATTCACTAGCACAAGAAAGCATGTAAAACAACCTGTATAATATGTATTATTCAAGAAACTTTGCATTCTTGTATATCGTCATATTTTGCAAATTCATTTTAATCAGTACGTATACATTAACTTTTTTTTATTAATAAGTTATACTTTTCAGTTTCCTCACCTTACACGCAATTTATTTCATCACTCATGTTAATTTCACAAGATATTTTAAGTTTAATATTAAAATGATCATTTTAAACGCTCATGGATTTTATGTTGATAATGTAACTCTGTCCACTCTTATTTATGACTTTAATTAATTTAAATCTTATCGTCTTGAATCGATTTACTGTTTCACATTTTATGCGCCCAAATTGCGTTTAACATTGTAAAGCGTATAGAGCAATGTCCATGGATATGCGCAACATAAATGTCTGTATTATTTTTTTAATCATTATTATTATTATTATTATTATTATTATTATTATTATTATTATTATTATTATTATTAATTGTTTCAAATCGAGATTAGACCTTCTCTGGGTAAAAATTATCAACAGTAACGAATACCACACACAAGTAACCTCAATCTTCTAACCCATACGCCGATATTGTGAACAGGCCTGTAAGGCCTCAAGCACTTAGTTCCTCAATTTCAATTATTGATAAGACTCTCATCGTGGTTTTCAGAAGGGCTATTGACCTTAGAATTTATGTTTGTTTGCTTTGTTCTATTTTCGTTGACCTTTAAGAGTACTTTTTCCAGGCTTTGGTAATGTAAATAACACTCCTATATTTATTTCGGGAGAGGAGGAATTGTATGTGGTCAACATTACCTGAATGCACCGTTCATTTGTGCATGCCGAAACCGTCAACATGCCGGAAATATGTAATTCTATATGTATTTTTACTGCCACGACTTCCCGTTGTATTCCCATTAGCGTGTGCAAGGAGGGCGGAGAGGAGAAGCTGTCAAATGTAAACCGAAAGCAAAATATAGATCTACCGACATAAAAAGATATACGTCTTAAAATTCACCATAAAACACATTATTCTCTTCTCATTCCGAAACACAAAATGGCGATGTTTTAGAGACGTCTTTAGAGAAATGCCCATGCATCTAAATGGTGCAGACGTCACATCCGGTTATCTGTAAATAGCGAGGCAGCTGTCGCTGTCACAATCTACAAAAATCCTCAATATACAAAAAAATTAAGTTCATGAATAGTTAGACCGCCGCCATGTACTATAACGTGGCAGCATTCTCCAATCCATTTGCCCATTTATACCCAAACACACGGAGTTTTAGTCTTAAAGCAATTTTGTACTTTTACGTTGGACCATTACATTCTGTACTCATATTCGTCAATGTATGTAAATTATGGTCCATATCCGGATCGATTTCAGGTTAAAGATTATATCGGTGTGTTTCTACACAATGCATGGATCAATGTTCTTTTTAGATTGACTCATCTCTGTCATGGCATTTTGCTTCGTCATGAATTTGTCATTTATTTGTTAATTCGGTCTATTTGTTTTTGTCTTCATCGAAATTCATGAAATAGTATTGCAACTGCTAAATCTATAAAAAAGGATCTATTTTAACTGACTTATCTACGAGAACAGAGGCCTGTAAACGGCCAAATTTACAAAAACATGATTGTCAATAGAAATCTGAACAAATAATGAATGTCAACAACTAAATCTATTTAAAGAAATGATTGTCAACAGTCAAATCTATAGAAACATTATTGTCAACAGCTAAAATGAAAAAACATGATTGTCAACAGTCAAATCTATAAAAATATTATTTTCAAAGGCTCATGCAGGCCTTTTGCACCAATGTTGACGATCTTGTAGCAATGGTATTGCTAGGCTTGGGCTAATATTCTAAGAGTATCAGAGGTATGGGTTCCCAGCCACACTCTCTTCCCCTCTGATCATTGCCTCTTCTAATGGAGTTCAGAGTTATGAACTAGTCAATAATTCTGAGGTAGAAGAGGTTGTAGGGGTGAATGAGTCCGAAAGAAATTTTGGTAGGATTTGAATTTTGCGAGAGAGGCGGCCGATATGGCCTGCTCTTTTCGATTTTAACCACCGAGAGTCCTTTTACATGCCCAAAGGCACATGGGACCTCCTAGTTCATCGCCCGCCTTCGATGGGACTAGGCACTCATTTATCCTGCCTACCAGAGGACCAGGAGACGGAAAAAACCCCGGAAAACCCGGATTTTAATTCAAGCCAGCCCATCCTGGGAACGAACCCCTGACCTTTCGCTTTCAGAGGCAAAATCTAGAGAAACATGATTGCCAATTGCCAAATCTATAAAAAGAAAAAAAAACATATTTATCAACAGCCAAATCTAATAAAACATGATTGTCACAGCCAAATTTATGAAAAATGACTGTCACAGTCAAATTTATAAAAACATAATTTTCAACTGCTAAATCCATATAAAACATGGTTGTCAACAGCTAAATCTTTAAAACATGATATCTGAAAAGAAACATGATTTTCAGCAGCTAAATTTATAAAACGTGACTGCCATCAGCCAACTTTAAAAAGCATAATTGTCAACACTAAATTTATTAAAACGTAATTGTCACTGCTAAATATGTATTAATATGTCAACAGCCAAATATATAAAACAGTATTGTCAACAGCCAAACCCTAAAAAGCATAATTTTCAACAGCTAAATCTATATAAAAAATCCATAATTTACAACAGCTAAATCTATAAAAAAAACAACAAAAAAACAAAACAAATCATGATTGTCAACAGCCAAATCTATAAAAATATGATTATTTTCACAAGCCAAATATAAAATATGATTGTCAACAGCGAGGCTATAAAACCACAATTACCAACAACCAAATCTATAAATATAAAAACATGATTGGCAACTGTTAGCAGCTAAATCTATATAGATAACATATTTTTATATTATTGGCAATAGATACGTCTATTAAAAATAATTTTTAAAAATGATTGCAACAACTAAATCTAAAGCAAAGGAACATGATAGACAACAGCTAAACCTATTTTTAAAACAAAAAGACATGATTGGCAACAGCTAAATCTATTTTTAGAACCAGAAAGACACGATTGACAACAACGAAATCCTTAAAACACGATAAAAATGGATATATTGCATTTAAAAAGGGCGCATCTAAGAACCATGCTTTCGAGCCAAAATACTTTCTCGCAACGTGGGCATTTTCTGATATCCGTACCACCCGCCTTGAATCATGCCGGGATGAGAAACCCTCCCGCAATATCAAACTAGCCTCCTTTCGATTTTTATTATTTGCGAGGCCTATTTTCTCCTTTACTTTCCATGCTTGTATACAGAGAAAGATTGAAAGAGACTGGAGATTGGGGTGCGGGGGGAGGGGGGCGGATGTAGAAAGAAATATATAAACATGTATCAATGTTACACTGTACGGTAATAACGTGGGCGGTGGGCCTTAGAACTCGGGCAGGAAATATGTCACTGATCAGTTGTTCTATTGCCTTCCAAGTTCCTAGATCTGCGACGTAGTGTTTTGAAAATAGAGCCTACAACAATTTGTTGAGAAAGTAGAGCCTACAATGGATTGTTGTGAGAACATTGAGTCTAAAAGACAAAAGAACACTGCACTAGCCGCCTGCCGGGTCAGTGAGAGAATGGAATGGCGTGACAAAAGCCACGAGGCAAATGCTATCTAAAAGACGCACCGAGACGCACTTTGAAGGGGTAAAAACTAAATCAAATGAACGAGACATCGCCCGTTGATAATTAATGGGATTGTATAGGGAAAATGATGGTTATATTGGCTTATTATTTGTCGAGATGGAGGGAAATTTCTAGAAAAAATAAGTTACATGACAAGGAAGAAGGGAAAAAGGATCGTTGCGAAACACTGAATTTGATTCTCTTGCATGATCAAGTGATAAAATAACGATGATGCAGAAGTTAATAAATTGCATTTCTTTAGTGCTTTTTCGAAGGGTTTTCAGTGGGGGTTTATATTTAATTATGACGAGGTTTTGTACCATAAACAGTTGACAAGGAAGAGAGGGTGAAAGATTATTAGAGAGAGAGAGAGAGAGAGAGAGAGAGAGAGAGAGAGAGAGAGAGAGAGAGAGAGAGAGAGAGAGACAGACAGA
>JBCJKE010016999.1:0-12589 GCA_039654525.1 Melibe bucephala | reverse complement strand
AGAGAGAGAGAGAGAGAGAGAGAGAGAGAGAGAGAGAGAGAGAGAGAGAGAGAGAGAGAGAGAGAGAGAGTGAGTGAGTAAGAGTGAGAGAGAAATTTTCCATTTTTCCATTATTGGAAACTATCCTGCCTGGTAAAAACATTCAAGAAATGAGATTTGTCCAATGTGTCAATTGTATAGAATCAGGCTTGTCGATTCCTAGCATATTAATAACTTTTCTGCCCCTTGCCATTGCATCAAAATAACTGTTTGTGCTACAATTCCATGATTGAATAGCAGTGCAGAACAAAAGCAATTAACATGCAACTCATTCCCTTAATTTGTTTTGTGTTGCCGAACATTCCAGCCGAAAAGTCACTCCTGTACCTCAGTACAGAAACCATGGGATCTACCCAAAGCCTGGGCAGCTCAACTGACCGACTGGATGCCAGACTGACCGCTGCTAGAGGCATCAAAGCCCGTTCCTTGTACATTCCTTACAGAGATTCCATTTTGACCTGGCTTCTAAAGGATAGCCTGGGTGGGAATTCCAAGACTCTGATGATAGCCAGTAAGAGATTACTATACGTTTTATATTGCACCTCAAAGAAAAATCCAATTTTTATTATATCTAAAGACTGCTATAGATTACTTTTTTCCCTAGAATAAATTTGAGGAACATCCTTGAATGAGGAGGACAGGTAAGTGTATGTAATGTTAAACCATGTGTCAACATAAAAATTATACATTATTATTACTATTAATATTATTATTATTATTATTATTATTATTATTATTATTATTATTATTATTATTAATTATGTTTTCCATGATAAACAATGCTTGAGCGATGAAAACAAGATTGAAAAAAGAATTCTCTTTGAGCAAAAGATCAACAAATGTAAAATTTTATATATGATGCATGATATGCAAACTATCCCTGAATCTCGATGTAGACTCTGTGGACAGCTTAAAGCATTCCCAGTTTGTTTTTATAACTACCCACTTACCACACAACATTTCTTGAATCTGTCTTATATAAAACTTCATGAGTGTGGTGAAGCTCTTCTTTAAAACGTTTTCATTTTTCCTTTCCTGTTTTCATTGAATAAGCATACTTGTTCTTCATCTTCATAAAAGCTGACAGACACTCAACTGAGCATTATTGTCAATATGCCACTAAAAGCTAGTATTTACATGTTAATGTTATATGTTTCAAATTTTGTTTAAAATAATTGATTAGGAAAATCAAATGTAGACATTTATTTGTTAATTTATAAAGTGTTTGCCATAGATATGATTTAATAATATTGAAGAAGACAAGATGTTAATTTGAAGTATTTTCTCACTCATTATCTTTATAATATTCTTCATTTGGAAGTCAGAATAAATCAATTCAGAGCTTTAAAAACTAAGATTTTTTTGCTTTTTTTAATGAAAAAGTGTATCAAAATCAAAATTGATATGTCAAATTGTTTTGAATAATAAATTTCTCAAAAGCTAGTCACCTCTGAAATCTGGGAAATACTCAGACATGAGAACTGTATGAAAGAGAATATTGGAAAGGGTGATAGATAATGAACACAATACCTTTGCTTTCTTACAGCTGTATCACCTGCAAACTTGTATTATGCAGAGACACTTAGTACGCTGAGGTATGCACAGCGGGCTAAGAGCATTGTCAACAAACCCAAAATCAACGAGGTTAGTTAATGTCATGCAATCTAAAACAAAATGAAGTGGCTGACTGTTAAACCGTGGATAAAAATTTCTGGACCTAAGTTTCTCATGTAGATCTAATCTTTCCTTATGTTGTTTTCTTTTTTTCTTTCTTTCTTTTTTAAATTTTAAACAGATAGTTGAATGGGGGTTTTCAAAGTCTAAGAGTTGGGATCTTTTTTCTTTGGCTTTTTAGGTTGGTTTCTTTTTTACAATGAAAATAGGATTTAGTTTGCATCTTTTGCAATTTTTTAGATTTAAATGCTCCTTTAAACTTTGGAATCAATTGAAATCAATTTGATATAGCTTTAATTTACCAATAATTGGAATATTTAACCAAAGGAAGTTAGAGGGGATTGGGATGATATTTTATTATGTTCTTTTCTTTTTTATTATTATCTGCAGGAAGCATTTGATTTATTGAAATCTCAACATTTTATTCCTAAAATCAATTTACATATTATCATGTCTAGAAAAAGGATGAATGATTTTTGCTTAATATCTTTTCGCAAATTAGGATGACAATGTGCGCCTCATCAGAGAATTGAGAGCAGAAATTGAAAGATTGAACCGAATGTTGGCATCAGCAAGAATGGTAAATAATCATTAGTTTTGTGTTCTTTGTAAAAGCAATAACAAAAATTTCCGATCTCTTTAAATATATTTCCAGGCATTTTCAACTTGACATCCATAATGTCTCTAGAAATAATATGGTTGTACATCTTGCTATGGAAATTAAACATGTAGTCTATGAGCAGGTAGTTTTGCTGTTTATATGTTCGGTTTGGTCTTTTTTTTTTTTCATTTAATTTTTTTTTTGGGCCTATTGAATTGATTTAGGGCATGTCTCTTGTATTTGCTGCATTTGTTGCATTTCAGGTAACAAATAGGAATGATATTTTTTCTTATTTCAATTAAAATTGCTTTGTACTACTTCTTTTTATTGTTTTATAAAATCTCATGGTGTTCTTGTGGATTTTAATCAAAAGTTCAAATAAAACAAAAGTCCAAGCAAAAAAAGAGTTCTCCAGGGATAACATTGTAGGCCATGAAATTGAGAATTCCATTCTTGAACTATTTTTTTTTTTCTGATGTGCAGGAAAGTAAACCCATTTTTTCAACAATCTCAATTTAAGGGGTTGATAATGTATGTTTTTTAAGTTCAATTAATCCTTGCAATCTTACACCAGTTTTATAAGGTTGGACAATGCACCAAAAATACTTCTTTCATCACTCTCTCCTCAAAAAAATCTTCTTCCGTAGCACATGCATTTACATTCTACTAGAATTTTTTTTTCCTGTAAAGTCTTGTCACTTTTCCGAGAAACTTCACTCCCTCACTGTTCTATAATCCTCTCTTAATTACATCTAAATTTCAATTTTGAAAACAAAATCTGTCACTAAGCAAACAAAGGAAAATATCTTCAATCTTTACTTTAGATACATTAATATTCACTTACCTAAGAGTGCATTAACAAATACCATCCCATTTTCTTTAACTTCGAACTTTTAACTTCAAATTTGTCAAATTATTATTTAGAATCAACGCATGCAGATTTCATTGACTTACCAAATTGATTGTGCCATTTACCCTTTATTCATTACGTCTTCCTTGCTGTCAGAGTCCCCATCCGTCGGGTGATATTCTGTATTTTTTACCGACCGGTCAGTGGAATAGCAGCATTGACCAGTCCCCACATAGCAGCATGCCACTTGTTCGCATGTCCAGTGCCCAGTCTTTGCAGGGTTATGATGTTGCCACAGCTACTGAGGTTCTTTCATCATTTGCATTCCTCATGGCTTCACTGTGTTCTTCTAACCTTTTTGCTTATTTTGAAGTGTACATTATCTACATAAATCCTCCCATGTATTTAATTCGGCTTTGTTTTGTATTGTTCAATTTTATTCTTCATTGTCTTTTTTTTTTTTTTTTTTTTTTGCGGGCTTCTTTTCTTCTTTTGTATTACCTTTGCTTTATGAATTTATGCTGCATGATAACTGTATTACAGGAGAACATATGCCATTTCTCCTAATTGTTGAAACATTCACTAATACAAATTTAAAATAACCTGCGAAGTTGTCTTTTTACTCATTTTGCTTTCAGTACCTTCCTAGAACATACCGAAAGTTGTCCTTAGAATTGTTTCTCTCCAAATGTTTCACCATACTAATAAAAAATTAAAATTTTTGATTTGCTTGCATGGTCAACAGTCTAATATTTCTTTTTATGTGTAGTATATCACTTTGCTTTGTTGTTTTTTTTTTTCATTGCTTGTGATTTTGTGCTTCCTTTTTCTATGTGCTTTTATCCATCTTTGCTTTTTTTCTTAGGGATAAAATGGGGTTTGAGTTGGGGAGAGGTTAGGAGGTTGGAAGTGTGAGGTTTTCATTTATCTGTCATGGTTTTGTATATGTTGTTAGTTTTGGGGAAGGCATGGGGATGGGGAGGGGGAGGGGTGGAATTGAAGGATTTTATGTTTAGACGCGGGGGTTTTTTGTACATCAGTGTGTATTTGTGTGTATGTTTTGGTGAATGGGTGATGTGTAATCGTCTCTTGTTATGTTTTGTTTTTGCTCTTTTTGTTGCTTTTTTTTTTTTCTGATTTTTTAATCATTATTATGCATTCATATCAATGCTGAAATATGTTCACAAATACTGCAAGATATTGCATCTTTATAAACTAACTGGCATGAATTCTGCTCCTAAATTAATGTTGCTTCCCTTTTCCTTTTTTTTTTTATGTCCTTTTAAACTGACTCCATTGAAAATTATAGAATTATTTAATTCACTGTTAACCAACCATAATCTCTATCACACAAGTGCTTTACTATGTGAATGAATTTCCTACTAATGCATGAATGTTTAGCTCAGTCGAACAAAAACATTGTCTGGAAGGGACAACATCTGTCTGATGTTTATGTAGAGTCTATAATCACTTTGTTTCTCTTATAATCATACATTTGTTTTCCTGCGATCACTTAAATATATGGGATTAATTATAAAATTTGTAGGAAGCAGTAACAGATGAAATCTCACTTCCTTATAAATTTAACTTTACATAGAAGGATATTATTTAAAAATACTTATTGATTGAATGTTAGTGCTTTTCTTTCTTTTTCTTCTTCTTTGGGTTTTTTTCTTTCCTTTTTCTGTTTTTTTTGTTGTTTTTTGTTGTTTTTTTTTTTTTGGGGGGGGGGGGGGGGTTTGATGTAATAATCGAATTTGTATAGTTCCCACAGTTACTTTCTATAAATTGTTAATTATAAATGTTATTAGTAATGTGAAGCAATATAAGGCCTGTCTTTTATGTTATGGTGCATCTTGCATTGTGCAAAGTCAATCTTTGAAAGTATGTGTTGAAAGAGAAATGAACACAAATCCTCTCATAATTTCATGCCAAAAACAAAGCAGAGAAATTAAGTTTTTCATTGAAAAAATAAGCAGTACTGTTTTATTTCCCACTTCAGGAAGCACCGGTGGCAGAGCCTGGTGAAATGCTCAAAGAGAGGTTGAAAGAAAATGAGGCCATCGTGAGTATCTGCATTTTCTTTATCTATTTGTCATAGCACACTAAAGTTCAAGGTTAAAAAAAAAGAAACCTGACGATACAGGCAAAAAACTCTTTTTGCAATAGAGTGTGTAATAAAATGTACTTGAAAAAGTACCAGAATCAGTGGTATTGGCTGAGATTGTATGACAATTTGAAAAGGAACTGGACAAGCACTGAAAAAGTCAGGACCAAGTGTACAATTACTGTGAGCCAACCAAGAAAAAATAGAGATGGTAATCAAAGGCTAACATGATCCTGCTACATTTGTAAGCATTTGTAAGTAATGGTCCTCACATAGTTTTTTCCATTGATCTTTTCCCAGAGAAGGAATTGGCATTTTGTTCTTCATGACGATCCACGCTTGCATAGTTTTAAGATGAAAAAAAAAAGTAATATACACAGTCAACTAAAAATGGTATTTCTGACTGTTCCAATCTGTGGTCTTTTATTGTAGAGAACAATTTCTTATTAAGATGTCAGTCAAAGTTCAATGTTTAAAGCAGGTGCAGGGCTTATGTTGAATGTATTTGATTGTATTTTAAAATCATACGTTCATCAGGCCAATCAGTTGACCCAGACTTGGATGGACAAATGGAAGGAAACTCACAATATCATGCAGGTAAATTTATCAAACAAGCACTGACTCAAAATTGTTTTGTTACATATTATGTTTGTGGCAGTTTCAAACATGTCATTTGAATTGTGTCCATGCTGATATAGTATGTTTTCATAATTCTATATTGTCAAAAAATTATTACTAATACTGCTCTTACTGCTGCTGCTACTGCTGCTACTGCTGCTGTTGCTGATGTTGTTGCAATTGTTGTTATTATTATTATTATTATTATTATTATTATTATTATTATTACTATTATTATTATTATTTTTATTATTATTACTACACACATTACACTTTTATCATAATTATTGTCATTATTTTAGTTATTAATATAGCTGCATTAAGTACATTATGAATATTGTTGTATTTAAAAAAACAACAAAAAAACATTGTTTTTACAGGAGTCTGACCTTAGCATTCGTGGTCTGAAAACTCAGAGATCCAATTCCTTTGGTGTTATCATTGATTCACAACTTCCTCATTTGGTTGGCATGGATGATGATATTCTCAGCACAGGGATCATCATTTTTCATCTTAAGGTCTGAATGAATCATGATGTAATTAATATCAGTCTTTTTGTGTATTTTGATTTATTATCTTTTTAATGGTACGCCAGTTCTGGTAATACATGTAATTTTATTGTCCAGTTATATAAGATTTTATAACTATGCGAAAGAAATTCATATCATATCATCGATTCATTGCATGCTTTATTTAGTTAATATAACATCAGGGTTTACATTGTCTTAATATTTTTTTTATTATTACTGGATTTATTCTCATTTTTTTTCATAGATTTTTTTGATAGGTCAAACCAATATGAACTGAAATAATTATATTAATGAAGAAACAAGTTAAAGTTTGATCAAGAATCATTTCATTAATTCAACTGAAAGTGATAATCAAAATGGGCTTACGAAAATCAATGTATCTTAGTGGATCGCAATAGCTTAAACATCAATATGAAGGAGTGTGTGTATGTATATGGATATATATGACCACTCGCTTGACAATGCCTTTCACTTCCTAGTCCTCTTATGCTCTTCATTTGTATTTTCCATCTTTGTTTATTTATACATTGTTTATTTATTGTTGTTGGGGGTTTTTTAACAATCACAGGAAGGCCTTACAAGAGTAGGCAATGACGATCCAAATCAGGAGAAAGATATCGGTGAGATTAAAATTGTCTTCCTCTAAATCATAAAAAAATCTATTGAAATTAAATTTGGTGAAGGAAAATGTTGTTGAAATAAATTTTTAAGTGATTTTGACAACATTGCCACTATAGGAAGTGATCAATAGACACTTCGTTCTTCATAACAATCCACGCTTGTAGTTTTGTTAAACAAATGAGTAATATACACTGTTAACTAAAAATGGTATTTGTTGGCTTTGACAGTTGATAATAAAAGTTAGTTGAATCATTTTTTTAATTCTTTACTCAAAGGCACATCTTAAAATGTGACTTACTATGGGATGTTTTATTTACTCTGCAATTTCATGAGCTTCAATAAGGGCAATAATCAAAATAGTGAAATATAGATGGTAAATGCATATGGGAAAGGAAGAGACATGACTTTTATTATATGGCTTTTACAAAAGCCACAACTAAGACTGCATGTATTATATTACTATATTATTTTGAAATTCATTGGTAAGTTGTTTCTTTCCTCCTATCACTCAGCCCTAAAAGGCCCCAAGATTTTGCCTTTCCATTGCCACATAGAGAATGTTCGAGGGGTTGTTACCCTCCATCCAGCCACTGATGCTATGTGTGCTGTTAATGGAAATGATGTAAAGGAACCAACTGTATTGTCACAAGGTAAGCTGGTGTAATAATATGCAAATGTTACATGTCTTGCCACTCTCATATTTTTATGTACTTTAGCCCGAAACAAATAATATCTAACGGACACTGTAAAATTTGTGGTTTGGTCATGTTAAGAGGTAGAGAAGAGATGAAGTGTCGTCTTCTTCTTCATAAATAGAGTGTATTGGTAAGAGAATGTTGAAGATGTCATTACCAGCTATGAGGATAAAGGAATGACCAAAATGAAGGCATATGGATGGAATTAAAGTTGATAATAATAATCTGATGGCAGCTGGTGTGAGAGAGAAGGATGCGATGAACAGGACTGGTTGAAGATGAAGGATCCGATTTGATGACTCCTAATGTTATAAGCCAAAAGAAGAGGAAGAAGAAGAAGAAGGAGGAGGAGGAGGAGGAGGAGGAGGTGGGAAGGAGGAGGATGAGGAGGGGAGGAGGAAGAGGAGGAGGAGGAGGAGGAGGATGAGGAAGAGGAGTCATTTAATTCCTTTCAGCCGAAATATTTTTGGAGGTGTCATGTACATGATTCTACTTTGTTCATTTGAAATTGCCACACCTCTTATCTGATAAGAAGACAGCTTCACTTGTGACACACACCTTTAATGAAATGCATTTATAACCAAGATTCAAGAGGAGATTTTCATCACAATCAATTGAGCAGGTATTAATGAATAGACTTCTTGTCAACCAATAAAAGTTGGGAATTTTAATTTATTTCTACACCAAGAAATTGTGCTGATAATTCAAGGTTGTGTGATTATAACAGCTGCTCAAATGGTGATTGATTAAAATTTCAAGGGTAATAGTTAGACAATTTCATAGTTGGATACTTCTTTAACAACATTCTCTCACGCCTTTTTAGGGCCATCTAATGTTTCGATGAATTTATTTTAATTCTTTTTAAAGGAGATGTGATTCTTTTTGGCAAAACAAATGTTTTCCGATTCAACAACCCTGACCAGGCTGCTAAACTGAGAGAACATCGTCAGATCAGCATTCCACAAACTGAGGTCAGTTCACTTTCTTTTTTTGGATATTTAATCAGTAAATTACTCTTGGAGAAAAATGTGTTATCTGCTTAAGTAAATATCTGAAGTAAAATTTGTGTGGATGTTATCAAACTGAAGAAATTCAATAGCTGTCAATGTGTTCTTGTATTGTTATTTTTTCAATTTTCAGTTTGATAAAGCATTCTACTATATAGTTAAGACAAAGAATAATTCAGCTTCTTACCTCATTCTTGTGTCTATGTTGTTAAGGGTCATGTCTGATAGATATTGTAAAAGCTTTTTACATTTATTTTCCATTTTATGGTTTATTTGTTGCTTTTCTTGCTTATAGAATGATGAAGACGAGGAAATGACTCATGATGATGATTTCAGTACCAGAGGCTCATTAGCAGACATCTTGTCTCCCACAAGAGACAGTGGAGGAAGTTTTGCCATGTTTAATCCAAGGTAATTACTTAGTGATAAATCATCTTGATGGTGACAATTCATCAGTACCCAGAATACCTTTAAACCAGCAATCATTTGTCTATATCTGCATGAGGAAAGAAGATGTTATTCTAGTTCTATTAAATTACATTAAGGAAGAATCCATTGTCAATTTTATATTAGCTTCTGAGCCTTTCTGAAGTCACTTTTAAAATGACTAACTGAGGTTATCACTCGATCCATACTAGTGTTTGAAGTATGTGGTTAGGAAATAGTTTCCTGTGTTATCATCAATGGCCGTGATGGAAATAAAGTAAATATTTTCATGTAATAATAGTACTAAAACATACACTTGTATTACTATAATATCGAGGTGAAATAATATGCACAATCACAAATAATTAACCATATAATACTTTATTACATGTTAACTCAAAATGGGCATCTTTGGAACATGTTATATGTTTGCTAAACTTACTGGTATGGGCATGTTGCATCCAGTGTAATAATGTACCATTACATGTATTAGTCTGTTTCCAATGTAGATATTTATGTAGGTCTAAGAATGATAATCTTCTTCATATGAAGTCTGAATTTGGAATTCTTAAGCTTTAAAACAACCATGATCTTTACTTTAGTAAAGATAAAAAAAATATCTTTTTTTTAAGAAACAGAGAAAGAAATTTACACTGCCAATATTTATTCAGTGTTCACGAATTTCAGTTTTTTTTCCATCAATATTTATTAGTAAATATGGCATGAAAGGGGCAAACCTCACGCATGTGATTTCTAATTTGATTTCAAGATACAAAGTACAGAAATGTCTTACACTGTACCAGCATATTTTGTGGATGCAACTCAATGGGTGTTAATTTCTTTCCTTCTGAAATGCTGATCACAACACATAAATGAGTCAGAAAAAAGTTTTTTATAAGATCATAATTTCAAGCAGAATTTTAAACAATGTTGCATACTATTATATATGAAATTATTTATTTCCTAACCGAAATGTAAAATTAGTGTGCAGTTTGCCTTCAACTTTAATGAGGACATAATGCACTTTATAAACTTTAACAAAATGTAATATATAATAATTATACTATATTATATAATATCACACTGAGTTGCTTTCTTTAGTTACCCCAGTTGTTTTCTAATACAATATATGAGAATAATAAAACCGTAGTTCGCACTACTTAGTCTTATAATTGGTGTGATCAACAATCTTCTTTCTGCCCACCACTGTCCACTCACCCATCAAAATATAAATCAAAAGCATTCTTTTTTCTTATTTCCTTATCTCTTTTAGAGTGACCTGTAAACAATATATAAATCAATAACTTAACAAAAAAATATTGTTCTTTGACGGACTTTCCAATTTATTGTCAACGACACAATTAATAAAAGTAGTGATATGCCAAATGTCACTTTTGATCCCGATTAAGAATTTTTTGTCATTACAAAAATGTTTAGAAAATTTTCAATCGGTCTACACGAATGAAGCTTTGTTAAATGGAAAGAAATATTAGAATAGATGGTGCACAGCATCATGTTACAAATATGGTTAAACTAAAAAGTCTCTTTTTTTCCTCCTTCTTCTTTGAAAGCCTTACATTTTCAAGAATTTTATATCTGATTCTTTCAAAGTATTGAAAAGGTCAATTATTTCTAACTTGCTTAAAGGAAACAATCAGTGGATATAAATGTTAGTGGACATTGCTGCCACCAAACTCATTCATTTCCTGAAGAAAGAAAAACAAAACAAACGTCTCTTTTATTATTATGGCAGCTTGGAAGCAGCTGGTATTTGGTGAGTTTCCGTTTTATCTCATGCCAAGGCCTGAGCTGTTTCAGTTTTTGTATCTTTTTCACTTTACAATTTGAATATTTTATTCCAGCTTTGAATTTTTGATAATTTTTGTAAAATTGTTTACTTTATAGATGAAAGTAAACATTGCCCTGATTCATTTACTGTTTAGTAATAGCGTATATTTTATTCTCCTAGACAGACATTTGCTTTAATTCAACACTGTCACAATACTCAATAGTACTATTTCCTTTCCTTTGTAGGCTCACTAAACCACATACTCTGCTGCTCTTGTAATTCATTTTGCCACATTTTTTTCAGAGATTAAAAAATTGATATCAACGTTAATTTCATTCGAAACAAATTGTTCAGCATGACAGCGAGCATATGAATTGTACATTTGTAAGATAAATTTTCTAAGCTTAGAATAGACTCTGATTCACAGAGCTCAAATTTTATGTAAGATTGAGTTTGTTCGGGTGACACTTCCTTTAGCTCCTTTACCTATTATCATCTACTTTGTACTTTAAGAAGCAATACAATTTGTTGTAAAAAATGTTTCACCAGAATTATTATTAGTCTACAATACTTTAATTGACTTACCAATTTTAGATGTGCCACAATCCACAAAATTTAATAGACAAATCCATAAGTTTTGTTCTTTTGTCTGATTATGAGATAATGGTTTTATTGTGGGATAAACTGCCTAATCTCTTATAGCAGTACATTGTACATGAGAATATATATTTTTTCATGTATATTAATTTTTATTCAAATTAATATACATGTATTTTTAATGCAATTGGCTTTTTATGAAATGTGTATGTGTCCAAATGCATGTATAGTTTCCTTGTTGTTTGTTGATTCACAGCTATGAGTTGTCCCAAGATTCACTTTATTTATAAATTCTATTGCTTTTCTTTTCACACATAATATCATAAATATTATATTCCTCATATCTTTCCTAATTTGAAAGAGACACTTTATTCACAATACATGTACACCCAAATACATTCCTACTGGCAAGATCTTGGACAAGCAGCCTTCATCAAGAGAAATCCAATGTATTTTGAGCCATTTATTTTTCCTGTGTTTTCATGCACCCCATTTATTTTCTGTGTAATATCATTTTCAGTTCTTTATAATAATGTGTGCTCTAAAGCAACTTCTACTTTTTACTTAGATCTGATATGAATTAATGTAGTTTTCAGTCCTCTTTTTGGCCATATCATATAGCATGCTTTTACTTAATTCATAGTATTGATTAATACTTATATAATTACAAGAGACTGCTTTTCATTTTAGTTATTGGCAATTTCTGTTTTCATTGAATTAAACCAAAATTATGGAAAAAAGATGTTAAGAGTTACTCTAGAAGCTTGACTGTTGATAAGTGAGTCAGATATCAGGGAGGAAGGATTCGAAGCTTTCTCACTGGAGACGAGTAGAAGTAAAAGTATGTCGGTTCATTCAAAACTGATGATGACTCAAGAGGTCTGGTTTAGTATGTACTCTTAAAGCCTTGAAAGGCCTGTTCATTGAATGTTTGTTGGATTTCTTTTTTTTTTTGTGGGGAAAAGGGGGGGGGGGGGGGGGGGGGGGTTTTTTTTTTTTTTTTTTTTTTTTTTTTTTTTTTTTTTTTTTTTTTTT
>JBCJKE010016888.1:0-12595 GCA_039654525.1 Melibe bucephala | reverse complement strand
TCTCTCTCTCTCTCTCTCTCTCTCTCTCTCTCTCTCTCTCTCTCTCTCTCTCTCTCTCTCTCTCTCTCTCTTTCCTTCCGTCTCTCTCCTTCTGTCTCTCTCCTTTTTTCCCTTTTTCCCTTTTGTGTCTTTCTATCTATCTCTCTCTCTCTCTTTCTTTCTTTCTTTTATTTCTGTCTTTCTCTCTCTCTCTTTCTTTCTTTCTCTCTTTCTCTCTTTCTTTCTTTCTTTCTCTCTTTCTTTCTTTCTTTCTCAAATAATTCTAAATTATCATACATATATATAAAATGAAAGTATTTTATTGAAGTTTATATTGATAATATCATATATGTCTACTTTGTCTAGTGGGAGAATGCTTTGAGAATCAACTTTGACTGCTTTCTCTCTCTCTCTCTTGTTTTTTTTCTTTTAAGATAGAATACCATTTAAAATGTGAATGCATACATGTGCAATGTTGTCTAGCTTTATTTCAAACTGTTCTCATCTTAGAAATGTGTACTTGGTTAGCATTCATGCATTGTCTACTACTTTTCAATGTTCAATAATTATGTTTAAAGCTAATGCTGGTGTCTTATGATGTGTTGTGGTGCTAAAATACCAATCATAGAATTATAAATAAAACATTTTCATATTCAAATGTATTTTGTTTAATTTTTTCATTACAAAAATTATTGAATTATTCAATGGCAGTCTTTACTGAGATTTTTTTTTTTAGGGGACATTTTTGTGCATTATAACAAGGCATTTGAATGATAAACTTACATAACTTGTATAATTGTTGTGAGTCTGTGGAAAATATTGGTCATCAGTCATCTTCCAAATATGAATTATACGCTCATCATTTCTACATAAAGTCTTCGTAAAAATAACATCTTCTCTGAATTTTTATGTATGTATCTTTTCTAGGCAGAGCATCATCTACACCAACCTTAGATGTTTTCATCACCCTGCTCTCACTAGGAACTACAGGCTACAAAAAACTCCTAAATGAACGGAAGTCACTTTTGAGTTACCTGACTAATGCCTTGTCTGAATGTGCAGGAAAATTTGGAGAACGTCTTTTGCAGACTCGAAACAATCCTATTTCCACTGGTAAAGGCTCAATCTTTTTTCCATTAATGTAAAAGTTAAAATGTGAACTTTGCTTTTCCCTAGCTCAGATATATTTCATCAAAACTTGGCCTTGATAAGCACCTCAGGTTAAATGAGATTCATAGCTTACAATCTTAGTCAAATTTTTCTTCAGGTAAATGTGGCTTCCATTGTTTTTCTCCTCCATGATAATTCAATGTTTGTTATGTAATCAGATGACAGGGCCACCAAGCAGGACAGACAGGATGTGACAAGCTCCTGCTTTATTATTGATTTCTCAAGTTTAATTGTGACATCTGAGATCAAGATGCCAGTTAACAGACAGCAGGTAATGCTGGAAGATATTATCAACATTTTAGGAGAATCTCAACTTATTTCCTTCAAAATTGCTGGAAGTCGTGTGTGATACACTAGTCCTTTAGTTTGACACCATGCATGAAATGTGTCTTTCAGCTGTTCATCATTTGACCCCAGTATTTCAACAGAAGCCACTGAGTCAATTGTGACGTGACAGAGAATGCAACAATATTGAACATCATTGACAATGGAAACAATAGCTTCACACAAAGAGATGGATATTGAAAAGAAAGCAAGAACTGAATCCTTTGACATAGAGCTATTTGAAACAAGCAATTGATTCTTGCAGAAACAGATGGTTTAATTATTGAATATCGTTTATTAAACAAAAGAAATAAAAAAAAAAAAAAGAAAAAAAAAATCTCACCAACAAGGACAGTGAGGATGGAAGACTATGCTCAAGTGAGAAAAAGATATGGTGTTAGTCAACCATGGAGCCTAAAGTTACCACACAAAAAACCAAGCTCAAAAATAAGTTTTCAATTGTTTCACCATTATCTTTCTTTCTTATTCTTACCTTTATTATTAGTACAGTAATTGCCGCCGATAAGCATGCCACCCTCAAACATGTTTCGGCTTCAAGCATGCAATCTTACTCTTACAGATTTTTTCTTATATAAACAACATGTGTTTAAGCATGGTCGAACCAGTCTCAAGCACACTCCATCTCAGATTCATGGTCACTGTTCTTTATAATGCATTGTAATGATTGCAATTGTACAAAAAAATTACAATACCGGAGCCTTTAAGCAGAAAATGCTGACATTTTTACATGATGTAGCTATATGAAAACACCCATAAAATCTAATTATATCTCTCTTAGGACTTGTAGGATGGATGGTGTGTGTGTGTATGTGTGTCTGTGTTTGTGTGTGTAATGTGTACATGTGTGTGTGTGTGTGTGTGTGTCTGTGCCTGTGTGTACATGCTTACGAGCAGAGATTCCTGCACCTTATGGGTCTTTTTCAGTTTATCTGGACATTAAGATAACAATAATGGTGTGAAATAGTTCATCCAATTTTCCATGATACACTGCCTGACTGATTGACACAGTCTGGATTGACCTGTTGAAATTACATTGTGAAACATTATGGTTTTCTACATTTCATGGCAATCAGTGTCACACCCTGGATTTCTACATTTCATGGCAATCAGTGTCACACCTTAGATTTTTACATTTCATGGCAATCAGTGTCACACCCTTGATTTCTACATTTCGTGGCAATCAGTGTCACACCCTTGATTTCTACATTTCGTGGCAATCAGTGTCACACACTTGATTTCTACATTTCGTGGCAATCAGTGTCACACCTTAGATTTTTACATTTCATGGCAATCAGTGTCACACCCTTGATTTCTACATTTCGTGGCAATCAGTGTCACACCCTTGATTTCTACATTTCAAGGCAATCAGTGTCACCCTGGATTTCTACATTTCATGGCAATCAGTGTCACACCCTTGATTTCTACATTTCATGGCAATCAGTGTCACACCTTAGATTTTTACATTTCATTGCAATCAGTGTCACACTCTGGGTTTCAACATTTCAAGATTAGCAGTAACCAATAATCATTTTCTGTATACAAGTATTAAATGCAAGTGATTAGGTCTACTAACTTATTAACTGGGAAAGGTATCTGAAAGAGGGGGGATGCTGATGACTGATCAAAGCGATGTGTGATCTATATACTCAGTGTTCAGCTGGGCCTAGCCATTCACAGGTACAGCTGGCTGCTATCCAAGCTTCTCCAATGTAACTGAATTTAAGGTGGCCCCATCTGTCCTGTTAATGAAAGGTTGACGTATTATCTCAACAGGCATTACTATAACACTGGATGGTGATGATGATGGTAGCAAAGGTCAAAAGATGACAGAAATTGGATCAATGCTGTTCACACGATTCGTATCTGGCACAAGGTGAATAAAAAAAAAGGGGGAATCTCCTAACTCAGGAATACATGTATATATCCTCATTGTTACTGTATGATGTCATTATTGTGTAATTTCACAACAGTGTTATTTTTATATGATTGAGTGTAGAAGCAAGATCTTCATACATATTGTAATGACACTGGTGATTTTATCAGATCCATACAATCCATACACACCTTGCAGTATTTACTATTATTAGCATATTTTGTTGATTGCAAATATACATGATTGAACAAATACTTACACTTTTCCATTTTGAAAGCAGTATTGGTCTGTAAAAAGCATATATTTGATGTTTGTAATAATGAATAATAACCGGTACATCTGAAAGGGATATTTATTTCTTAATTCTTATTTTGTTTATTCCAGAGTTATTGCACCAGGTAAAGATAATGAAATCAGTGGTTACAAGTTCAAAAATTTTGGAGCTCACTGCAATGACTATCCCAGTGCATATCTCACAGCTGCTAGTGCTGTTGGTATGAAAACTGCTGATGTTGATTTGTTCATTGCCCGTCTTTCTAAAGTGCTTGCTAAAGTGAAGTATGGAAAGGAAATGGTAACAACAGATATACCCAAAAAATCAGATGAACCACAAAGTGTAGACTCTTGTGATTCTACAAATTCTTAAACACATGTAAGTTAATCATGCAGTGCTTTGCAGTACATATTATATAATGTATAATGTTGGAATATTAATAATTACATAATATTAAGTGTCATGGAAAGAGCAAGTGACAATGAAATTCTAAAAAGAATGAATGCTAAAGAAGGATTGGTAAAATGTCTAATTGTAGGCAACATCGAAATTTTGCTTGATATAATATAATCAAAGACAGCTCAGGTATATTGATGCCTTAGATTTTAGTTAGAAAGACATACAGGAGGAAGGATAGTAAATGGGTAAAATGAAAACAGATTGTAATACTTTAGGACCTTGTGGAAAAATAATTGAAAGAAGAACCTGAAAGAAACACAGAAAGTATGTAGGGGAGAGAAGAAAAATGAAAGAAGAGGGACAAATAATTGTTTTCAACAAACATCATGAAATCGTCATTATTTTTCAGACCTTATACGCTGCTAAAATAATCTGACCTCCATATGAGAATAGATCCATTTTAATGTACACCGTTTTTTATTTGAGGTCTCTATGTCCTAAATCAAGTAACATTAATTTGACAAATGTCATCATCACAAGGTCTACATTCTTCTCTCATGTTAATGTTAGGCTTCATTCATCATCAGGTTAGCTTGCTCCTTTTGGTACTTTGTCGACCATTCTCCTCCATGTTGCTCTGTCTTCAGCAAATCTTGTGTAGCCTGTGTTGGTGTCAATGGTGGATGTGTTTTGTCTTAAGTGTTTTAAGTATGTCATTAGTTGTCTTTCACAAGCTGGTTTTCCTTCAACAATACCTGATGTTATCTGAGTTATCAGTCTTTCAATGCCATCCCGTCTCTAAATGTGTCCAAAAAAAAGCATTTGCCTTTGTCTAATCGTACATTCTTTCTTTTCCCATACACCTTAATACCTCCTCGTTTCTTACTAATGCAGTCCAAGGTATAATCTTCTGTAAATCCACATTTTGAAAGATTCTAGGCATTTTCTCAATTCTGCATCTATTGTCCACGTTTCACAAGCGTATTAGTATTAAAGTGTTGGGAGGACGTATGTCTGTGCTGTATGTGGTTTGGTGTTCATTTTAAAAAGTTTTTGCATTGTTGATAATAGGCTTGAGTTTGTGGAATGTCTGCTTTGCAATTGCTATTATTTGTTTAATTTCCATTGTGTCTTTATAGTCATTTGAGATGTTTGATCCAAGGTATTTGAATCTTTTAACTTGTTTAATGTTTACACCTTTGTTTGTTAATTTGAATAAGAGATTCATATTTTCTCTACAGGAAACCATGCATTATGTCTTCTTCACGTTCAACATTAGTCCTTTTCTTTCACTTACTTCCACTAGTTTATCTAGCATTTCTTGGATGTTATCTGACGTGTAAGCCATCAAGATTGCATCGTCGGCGTATGTAGGTTCATTCTATTCACACTACCAACACTGACTCCTTTCATGTCCTCGATTTCTCTGAAGATATATTCACTATATAGATTGAAAAGGTCTGGTGAGGGGACACACCTTTGTCTTACTCCTTTAGCAATGTTGAAAAAATGGGACATTTCGTTATCAACTTTGACGCACGCAGTTTGGTTCCAGTATAAGTTTTGTATAAGTCTAACGTCTCTGTAATCCACTCCTTTGTCAATCAGCATTTGGAAGAGAGTTGCATGTTGGACTGAGTCAAAAGCCTTAGAATAGTCGATGAAACAAAGAGAGACTGTCTTTTGCTTTTCAATTGACCTTTGCATGATTGTTTTGAGTGTGTATATAGCATTGACAGTACTTTTGTCTCTTACGAATCCAAACTGATGTTCCCCTAACTCTTGTGTTATTTTGTGTCTCATTCTTTTCATACTTTTGCGCAGAAGGATTTTTGTGATCTTGCTGGTAATACAAATTGTTCTATGTTGTTTGCAATCAATTGCTCTAGGCTTTTTGGGTATGGCTATAAATGTAGATTTTCTCATCTCTTCAAACATAACACCTTTATCACATATGACATTGAGCATTTTTGTTAGAGTATCTATTCCAAATCGCCAAGAGCATTAATCATTTTGATACAAATGTTATGTTGTCCTACAGGTTTTCCTTTTTTCCTTTCTTTACATGCCTTGTTCAATTCATCATTGAGGATTCTCTGATCACCTTCTCTGACTGTCGATTATTTTATGTCCTCAGTTCTATCGTCTGAAAACAGGTTTTCAATACATTCAGCCCAACATTGTAGGATAGGTTGTGTATTCATGATGACATTTCCATTAGTGTCTTTCACACATTTGCTTTGGGTTCCAATCTTTTTGCCTGTTATGTTTTTAATGGATTCATGAAACACTCGCAGGTTTTTGCTCTTGTTTGCCAATGTTTTTGCATTCTATTTCTATGTATTGTTCTTTTGCCCTCGCACATTCTCTTTTAATCTGTCTGACTGCTCATTTATATTCTTGAGTGTTCTTTGGTATTTTGGTACGCTCTTCTATCATTTGCAATAATTCGGAAGTCATCCATTTGTTGCTAACCCTAGCATTGAAGCCGCCCATGATAATGGTTATTTCTTGTGATTTGCATTGACTTTTTGCTGTTTTCAAATCTTTGTAGAAATTATCAATATCTTTCTTTTCACCTTCTGATGTGGAGGCATACGCTTGTATCAAATTTATATCAAAAGTACAACCTTTTACTTTAACTAGTAATATTCTATCAGAAATTCCCCAGAATCCTAGAATTGACTTCAATGTATGACTGTCAGACAAAAGTCCAACTCCTTTTCATGTTTATCCCCACCTGAATAAATAATCTCATGATCATTAACCTTAAATTTTCCAACACCTGTCCATCTGGCTTCTGCAATGCCGGTTATCGCCATTTTGTATTAATAGGCTCGTTGTATAAAATTTTCGAGTTTTTTTTCTTGGTACAAAGTATGTACATTCCACGTGGCAATCGTTATCTTTTTATTGTGTGTTGTTACATTTCATTTTGTTTCATGTGTCTGTATTGTCATGTAGTCGTTTAGAGGAAGAATGGTGTTCTTGGAAGGGTTGAAGACGATGGTTTTCTGTTGCTTTCCATCTTTACAATTCAAAGAAGTCATACACTCTGCTCATTTATTCAATGGGACTTCACATAGAACAGACAATCTATAATGTGTTCACAGACGCTTTTGAGGTCAGTGACCACAACAGACAGGAATATGTCATTGTTTCCGTGTACCACCAGGACTTAAGTTGTTTTTATATCTTTTTTCGTTGTTGCCATGATACATAGGGTTATAACCAGTATAAAAGTACATGTTTCAACAACAGAGCATTGAGTGAAACTCTTGAGTAAAACTTTAAATAGTATATATGGGCATATTTGGTAAAAATTTGTTTGGGCTGATTTCATTTTTTAAACGGTAAATCCTTTTTGATTTAAAAGGGAAGATAATGATAAAAATTGGTTATAAATCACTATTACAAAGCTGCTTCATTAGCATTGTCTAAATTACCTACACTGCCAGCACTATCATGATCAAATTCAACCTCACACTTCATCACCATTACTATTATTTATTACTACCTCACAACAAATATTTTCCTACTTCTTAACTACTTCTTCCATTTCATTTTCATCATTCTGCTTCTAAATAAATTATGAAAATGACCGTCTCTTGTGGCATTCAAGAGATGTTTAGATTGTAGTCCCATCTTAACCAGAAGTGAATATCATTGTAGTAGTGTTCGCAAGAAGTATCTAGATCAATTTGTTACCGTCTTTTTCCAATGTTTCTAATATTAGCAATAGTTTAGTTCTGCATACTTTGTCGAAAGTGAAATCCTATCAATTCTCAATATTGTGTATTCCACTTTGTAATTTTTGTTTTTGCTTTAAGCCAGCGTTGAGACCATACAAGATCTGTTGGTGCTTCAATCCTTTCTAAAGTGACATTGTGTAGATGAAAAAATTGACTTTTGGTCTTATTCTATTCAATGTTACTATATTGAAGATTTTGCAAACTGGACAGTAATAGAATTGATCTTAAATTTTCAAATGGTCCTTTCTTTTTGTTTGCTTTATAAAGTAAAATGTTTTCCATTTCTGATGTCAACATGTCCTTTGTGTAAGCAATCATCATGTCAGCATTTATCTTTATTTAATCTGTTGGGTATTTTCGCTCCACAACTTTTACGGTGTCTATTCCAGCTGCTTTATTGTTTATTAAGCTGATTGACAGCTTTAGTAGTCGATCATTGGACACTCTTTCTGTGATGACAGATTCTAAACACCATTATCTATTCTGGTGATTTAATAAAATCATCATTTCCCATATATTTTTTCTTCATTTTCCTTTGGGTTTTTGTTTCTTTTACAGTTATAATATCTATCCTATGACAAAGATCTCCAACAAGATTTTGTTTGTTTGTTGAAATTGGTTGATAAACATCTAACATTTAAAGTGGTGCCTATAAACATATTACAGATGTGAAGATATTCTCTAGTATACATGATTTACAATCTGCAAAATCCTTTTGGAATTTGACTAGATTGAATATGATTGTGAACTAAATGGTGATCTGATATAATCTAGTGTAACGGAATTGTTCTGTAACAATTCTTATTCATGCTTAACATGATCATGTTATTTATGCCGCAAGAAAACAGTTTTGATGTGTATCATTGTAAAAGCTTTTAGATAATAATGCATATATATTGTAAATGTGATACACATCTTTGTTATCCAGATATTTGATTAAATGATCAAAAGCTTTCATGGTGCTTACTGTTTATTTTCAAAAGATGCATCAACTGTGTGAATGCAGTGAGTGAAAGGATAACCTTAAAGTAAGTTAAAGTAGTTACTGCTCCAGCCAAGGTGATCGACAAAGCGGTAGCAATGATAGGCACATTTTCCACATTCCTTTCACTCAATCAATTTTGTATCACAAATGCAGTAAAAGAATTTTTACCAAGTATACACAGTATTTATCTGTCATTTGTTACAGACAGTAAATAACACAAACTCTCTTTAAAATTCATTCAGTTCTGATAAAGTGAAGATTAAAAAAAAACTCCACCGGCTTTTGATATGAATTTTATTCGATATACTTTCAAACATATTTCAATTTCAATACACTCTCAAATAGCAAACTTTCAAATACTTCATCAATTTTACATCATACACACATTTCAATCATAAAAACATGAACCAAGTTTTAAAATAATGAGTTGTGACATGACATGCGAGATAGAAAAGAATGGTTATGATGATGGACTTGAATTCCCTCTGCTGGGATACTCTCCTTCAAGGATCTCTCCATCCCTAGACAATGCATAATTGTAGTCACTACGGCTATCCAGCATCTTTTCAATCTCTTGATCAAGATTTTCCTCAGTAATTAAATCTCTTGAAATTGTCTGTAGAGCATTAACAAAAGACCATATCATTCACATTTTGTCACTGACTGTGGGGATAGCAGATACAACCCTTTGAAATGATGGATTATTCAACTTATAATCTCTGAAAGGCTACTTGCCCAGGTTGAAGTGAAAAACATCTTAAAATAAAAGTTTTTATCAAATCCACCTTGTTTGTTCAAAATCTATGTCCCACAAACAAGCCTCAAATAAAAGGGTTTTAGAATAAAAAAAAATGGGGATTTCAATATGTAATAGGCACACATAAAAGTTAAGAAATCTTAAAAATATAATGCATGCTTCTAATCAAAATAAAATTAAAAAATTCCACTTCATTCATCCCCAAAGGGAAACTGGTCTTTTGGTTTTTTAACTGAAAACCTAGCATCAGCTGCAAGAGCAGTGCCGCAAATGGAGGCAATTAGTGTAAATAACCTTGCTCAAGGGTTAAATCACAATGTCCCCAACGGGGCTCGAACCCACGACCTTTCAGTAGCAAGTCCAAAGTGCTACCACTGAGCCACTGTGACCACTAAACTCCAGCTCAATATACCATGTAAAATCAAACACATTGAAGAGGAAAAACCTAAAAAAAAAAAAAAAATGATCACCAACCCCCACAAAAACAACAAACAACATAACCAAAAAAACCAACAAAAAAAAACCCCAACAACCAGGAACTTTCTGATATGATAGTTGTGTATTTAAAATACAATGGTTACCTGCTTAATCATCACATAAATTGCCGTTATCTTACTGCCCAGGCATAAAAAGAATTATCCTTTGATGAAATAAAAATTAAGCAGACTATCACTCATTATTATCAATTATCAATATCATATATTGTCTATTAATGACCACCTATTCACCCTTCTGAGTATGCCAGTCTCATCTTTACATAATCTCGAAACTAGATTGTTCCATCAAAGATATTTGGCTTCAACACATCTTATGCTTTTTTTTTTTCAACATAGTACCATCCATTATATATCATTATGTTGTGCTTAGACATCTGGCGTATTGGGTATACAGGGTTACCCCATACAGAAATGGGGCCTTACCTCTTCATATAAAGAGGAGATAATCCATTGCTTCATAACACCTGCACAGTCAGGCATCATAAGTAAATCAAATTATTTGGCCACCCAAAGAGACCAGCAGACTTACACTAAATTGGCCATTTAAATGCTTCTGGACAATGTGACAGCCGGTAGCAAATAACCATGTTAGAAAGATTGACTAGAAAGTTTGCTTTCCTAGGAAATTGGGATGAAACAATAGACCCATTGCTATTTTCCAGTTTTATTGTAAAAAATGTTACATACTTTGACGAATAAAAACTATCAGAGCCAAGTGCTTTAAAGTAGGACTTAAACTTAAACAGATGGGAAATACAAAGTAACAGAAGTTTGGAATGCACAGAAAAATACATTTTAGGAAGCAAACAGACAAAGACAACCTAGAATAAAAATGACTAGGAAGCAACCAAAAAAAAAAAAGAAAAAAAAAGGTGTGAGATAAAATAAAAACACTAGGAAATGGACTTTAAAAATATCTTACCTTAATATCCTGCAAACGCTTTTCAGCCTGTAGGATTTCTTCAAGTTTTCTTTGCTCGTGTTCTTTCATAAGTTGTTGAAGACGTTCATGTTCAGCATTACTTGCATCAATCTGACGCTTTTCCCTGTCATCAAAGAAGGGTATGTGAATATACATGGAACAATTTAATCTGTCTCACTTAAAATTTTTTAAAAAGTAAAAGTAATGCGGTTGCACAATGTTGATAACTTGGTATCTCTCTGTATTCACTCACTTCTACTATCAAATTATATGAACAAGATTCAAAACTACTGGAACTATAACAATCACACTCTTATTCAGAATTATGCAAAAAAAGTTCTCTCTTCTTTTTTCTTTTGCATTGAAAAGACAGCAGTTGTGATAGAACAATAATTCATCCCCAGCAAGGAAAGTATGCTCCCTTCCCAAAAATTTAATCTGAATTAGATTATCAATAAACAAATATATATATTTAAAAAATAAGGCAATTTCCAATCTGCCACAACATGTATAAATGATGTAACAACCCATTATCTGTAAGGTTTATAATTAATGTATAGCATGTCTACAACCTATCCAGAACACACTTTCAAAAGATTCAGATAAGGCTGTTCCAAAAGTATCAATTGTACCTGGTTAATGCTACTTTCTGGTTCCATTCTTGTGTCTGTTGTTCCATCCAAGCAATATCTGCTGATTCATCACTTCTTTGGAGTGCAGTGTCACCTTGTCTGCTTTTGGTCAGTTCTTTCTTCAGAAAGTTTCTTTTGGAAAAGATTGTAGAATCATATTTAGGTAGGACAAGACATACCTTTTTGATCGTGAAACAACATCTTCAAGATGTTGATCTTAAGGACTGTGAAGTTTTACAATATGAGAAGACATGGACCTCATCATAAAAAAAATAAAATAAAATGGAGCGTTTATATTAGCACAATATAAACCACTAAACGCGCTTTACAAGTGATCCCTATTTTACACAAGACAAAACGTTATGCTGCCGGTTAAGCGCAGTACATTCTTCTTCGAATGAAGACAAAGCTGTTTACGGCCAAGTACCCCTTACACCTGAGTGGGGTGAGGAAAATGTGGTATACATAGAAACCCTTTCCCAAGGGCTCGCAACTCGAACTCGCAACCTCTTGATTAAAAGCTGACCGTCTTACCTCTAGACCACGCTGCCCATCATGGGACCTTTAATTTCATGACAGAACACCAAGATAAACAGTATGTGTATCAGGAAGAAATCAATCCATCTATTGACTGAATTATAAAGGAAAAAGACAGAACCAACACCTATATCAACAGTCATACAAGGTGGAGAAAAGTGTTAACCCAACCACGTTCTAAAATGTAACTATCAAAAGGTCCAAGATAATAAATGTGTTTCTATTGCATGATTCCACAAATAAAAATGTAACTGCATGATCAGAAGCTAAATATAATTGAAACCATTATTAAAAAAAACAAAACATTGTTAAATATTGAGTCCAGTGAATCATGTGGTGTGGCACTTTTGTTGCGATTAAATGAAGATGAGATTAGGCAGATGAGCATAGCAAAAGATAATAATAATAATAATAATAATAATAATAATAATAACAACAATAATAATAATAATAATAATAATAATAATAATAAC
>JBCJKE010016667.1:0-12605 GCA_039654525.1 Melibe bucephala | reverse complement strand
TGCAACGAACAATGGGATTCCTGAAGTAAAAAGTGATAGATCCACTATTTTACTGGTTAAAAGCTCAAAAGAGAGATCATTTTTTAAAAATCATTTTCATGTTACAGCTTGTTACCAATTATCCTTTTCATGTTACAACTAGTTATCAAATATCATTTTCATGTTATGGGTGGTTATCAAATATCATTTTCATGTTACAGCTTGTTACCAATTATCCTTTTCATGTTACAACTAGCTATCAAATATCATTTTCATGTTATGGGTGGTTATCAAATATCATTTTCATGCTACAACTAGGTCCACAGAATCTAACAATTTGTGTAAAGATAATGTAAAAATAAAAACTCTGATGGGGATGGAAGGACAGTCATAACAAGTTCTCTTTTCACAATGTACTTTTACTGTTCTTAATGAAAATCCTAAGGAGTCTGAAACTGATGTAGAAAAGAAATGACATTGTTATCAGCAATAATAGGCATTGTTGATGCTAAAGCTGTCAACAACTTCATGAACAGTCTCGACAGTCACTTTAAAGGTCACACAGTGCTCTATGACAGTGAATTACAGCTGACACCCCTGTTTAGATCCCTGTTATACGTGTAGAAAGCTTTGATTATAGTTCTCAGCAATCAAAGCTTGACTCTACTAAGGATCCATATTTTTTAGAGTTCATGCTCATCACACTTTACTCATTTTCTCTACTCTGTTTTCCTAACAGTTGGCATGTACAGTTTTTAATACATGTATTTTTGAATGTATTGCAATGCAATGAGCATTTCCTCACATTTTCTATAGATTTTCTGTATCACCATGGTGATACCACTTTCAACTTGACGTATGTTTTCCATGCCTCCTCAGTATGGAGTTGTTCCTGGCATACGTGTGGTGACTTTTTAGCTTCCAGTTCCATGGACAACACAGCTAAAGTATGGGACATCAACAGGTATTGACATTGATATCATAACTTTTGGTGCTGAAAAGGGATTTTCCAGTCATTCAAATTGAATACATTAAAATTGACCCCCAAAAAATATATTGTGGTTTACCTTACTTTGAAATTGTCCTTTGTTATTGGAATATGGTCACCAGTTTCTCAAATCACTTTTTAATCAAAGAAATAGGGGAGGATGAAATGTTTTAGTTGGACTCACATCAGATGGACATAATCTTTTTTTACATCACCATAAATGAAATCTAATTGAACTTTCCTTTAATACTTCCAGCCTCCGTTGTCGCTACACCCTGAGAGGCCATGCAGATTCTGTGAATACCATAGAGTTTCTTCCCTTCAGCAACACTCTGCTCTCTAGCTCTGCTGACAAAACCATTTCTCTGTGGGATGCTCGTACTGTAAGAATCTGGATGTGTGCTGTGTGGTCTTTTTTAATTTAAAAAATGGCACAAGTATGAGATGTGCAATTGTTACTTATTCATTTTGTTAAATTTATGCTTGGTTTACACATTGGCATGTATTTTAAAACTGTTTTAGGAATGTTCAATATTCCAGAGTAAGGTGGAAATGAACACTTGAACACGCATTTTCACATGCTTTATATATATTTGTTTCTTGATTTTGCTAGAAACTTCTTTTAATGAGTGTGAGGAATAAACCTCATAAGGTACTTCTCAAATAATTATGATTCATTGTAAATACCTGTACATTTTTTTTTATGGTGTCACCATTGTTTTATTAATTGGAGTTAATACGACTTTGAAGCTTAAAAAGAAACCCCAAAACAAGTAAAAAAAACAAAGCAAAATAAAAACCCTAAAACAACAAAAACAAAAACACACTGGTTTCCTGACTACTAATAAAAGACTAAACCAATTCAAATTTCATCAGATTGTAAGAGCCGATGTAAGTGTAAAAAAAATGTACATGCTAAAGAAGTCACTTTTCAAAGCCATGTATTTAATAGCTGTTTAATCGTGCTAAAAATATAAAGGAATGTCACTGATTCATTTGCATATTATAAGCAACAGTGTTTTGCTTTAAAGTTTTTTTCACATCCAAGTCTGTTTTCATGATGATATCCCAATGCTCAAATGGTTTGATATAAACACAGAGAATCTTCTTTCATCCTCACAGGGATTGTGTGCCCAGACTTTCTACGGCCATCTGCATTCTGTCAATCATGCTACTTTCAACCTGAGGGTAAAATGAATTTAACATTGAAAGAATGAAGGTTATGACTTTGCTAAATTGGGAAGGGGGCATTTAATAATTAGCAGCAGCGACATTAATTATTCTTTTCACATCAAATAGCAGAGCAAAGTGAAGAGGTTGGAGGGAGAATAGAAAGCTACTTGATCCCGCTACTTAATTTTGATAGGCACAGGTTTCCACCACATGTGAAGTTTTGAAAAGCTTCCATATTGGTAATTGAAACAAAATTATTACATGCATCACTTTGTTATGCTGACTTGATATATTTAGATACTATCTTTTGACACTTACTTTCTTTGAAATCATTTCTATCTTCACACCATGTTATTAAATCATTCTTCATCTTCACATTATGTTTTGAAATCATTCTTCATCTTCACATTATGTTTTGAAATCATTCTTCATCTTCACATTATGTTTTGAAATCATTCTTCATCTTCACATTATGTTTTGAAATCAGTGTTCATCTTCACATAATGTTTTGAAATCATTCTTCATCTTCACCTCAAGTTTTTAATCATTGATCATCATCACATTATGTTTTGAAATCATTGTTCTTCCTCACATCATGTTTTTAAAAATCATTTTTCATCTTCGCTTCATTTTTTGAAATCATATTTCATCTTCACTTCATGTTTTGAAATCATTTTTCATCCTCACATCATGTTTTGAAATCAGTGTTCATCTTCACTTCATGTTTTGAAATCATTTTTCATCTTCACATCATGTTTTGAAATCAGTGTTCATCTTCACATTATGTTTTGAAATCATTGTTCATCTTCACATCATGTTTTGAAATCATTGTTCATCTTCACTTCATGTTTTGAAATCATTGTTCATCTTCACATCATGTTTTGAAATCATTGTTCATCTTCACATCATGTTTTGAAATCATTGTTCATCTTCATATCATGCCAGTCGTGAGTCATTTCTCTGTCCAGAGGTCTGATTTATTTTCTGCTCTGTGTCTGCTAGGGAGACACAATTGCTTCCTGTGATTCCTATGGTGTGGTGAAATTATGGGATGTCCGCAGTGTGGCTCCAATGGCCAGTTTTGAAGCTGGACCTCACCCATCCAACAAGCTGGCCTTTGACCCATCTGGTGGGGTCCTGGCCATTGCCAGCAATGACAGTACCATCAAAATGTATGAAGTCGGCACAGCTGGGGTATGTTGTTGATTTTTTTCTTCCATTTTCATTTATTTTCCTACTTTGTGGGGTTTTGTTGTTATTGTTTTTGTTTTGATTTTTTTTTTAATTCATGTATAAAAGAAGGATAAGCTATTTAATTTGTATATTATATTCATTATCATCTCTTTTTATTTTTTCTTTGATTTCTATTTATTTTTTTAATTTTTTTTTTTTGGAACCATTTTTTTATTATTTTTGTGATGAGCATAGAAACAAAGGCAGGGATAAAAAATTAAATTAAAACATTTTTTTTTGTCTAAAATCATCATTGTTTTACCTGCTTTGACAGATTCATAACATGCTCTTTCTAGTGATTGCATGTCTAAAATAATTGGGATAAAGCCAAGGTTTGAAACTCAAAGTTCCCACACTCTACATCTAAACTTGAGGACAACCAGTGCCATTGTTTGATTTATGGATTGTCAATGCTATGACTATTCATCTTCTACTTTTTTTCCTCTAATTTCTCTCCAGCTTTCAAGCCTTATTGGCCACGATGATGCTGTTCAATGCCTCTGCTTTGATCGTAGCGGAGAATTCATGGTCTCTGGTGGATCTGATTCCACTGTTCGAATTTGGTCTTAGAAAATGAATTTTTTACAGAATTAAATTAATATTCTAATGTTTTCTTCGTACTTAAAAAATATATACATGTATATACTTTTGGAATGCAAATGGATTTTTGTTTTAACAGAATAAGCAATGATTATTACTCTAACCTCACTGAGACATGCCATATAAAGATGTGTACTTTTTAGGTGATTTGACATTTGAAGTGTTTAATGCCATTTTCATCATTATTTGTGATACACAAATAAGGAGGTAAATAAAAAAGTAAGTCTTAGTTTAAACTCAAACATATTCCTTTAGATCATTCGAAGATAAATACTTAACATCTTTTTAAGTTCAGTGATTTTTACTCATTGTAAATTGGTCTTTATCTGTTAAACGATATCACTGTCATATTTCAAAAAGACATAAAAAAATAGTTTTAATTCAAATGTTTTTTAAAATTAATATGCTCCATTTCGAGACCAGAATCATAATCTAAGAAAACTAATTCATTGTCCATTTTGGATTTTTCATTGCCCAATTTCTTTTTGTTTTTGATCACATTGAATTTTGTTTTTATTTTTTGCTTTATTTTGGGTTGGGTTTTTTTTGGTTTTTTTTTTGGGGGGGGGGGGGGGGGGATTTGGAATTGTTTTGTTGTTCTTTTCTTTTCCTTTCTATATGAAGATGGGGGAATGGGAGAGAAATAATTTTGTTTTATACTTTACCATGGGCGTTTGTATCTATTGGACAGATAAAATGATAAAAGATGACATCTGAATAATATTATAGTTCATCTTTAACGAATAAAGCCCATAGCAGCCAAAATCGATCCAGTTGTTTGCGTTTTTACCATTTATTGTTATTCTGTCATTGGCTTTGTCTTGCAACCATTTTCTGAGAACAGCTGATAAAACCAGGAAACCAGATGCAGCACACATAGACACAGCCTGAGACAAGGTGCTGATTTATACAGAGCACAAATAATTACATTTGACACATTAGGTCCAAATCTTTTTGAAGACACAAAAGTTCTAAATCACCCTGACACAAGCTCCCTCCACCCTATTAGAAATTAAATCATATACGAGTGACTTAAAAAAAAGAAATAAAGGGAGATAACTCAGAAGAAAAAAATTAAGAAGCCAAAATTCTAAATCTACTGACTCAATCCCTTCCCCCTGTTAAAAAATAACCCTATGTTACAAAAACAAAACAAAACAAAAAATAAAATTTAACAAAAACAAAAGAACAACAAAGAAACAAACACAACAAGCAAAAAAACAAAACAAAAACAAAAAACCCCAACAAAAAGAAAACAAAAAAGGAAGAGATGAGACAAAAATTCCAGACTAATTTGAGACGCTCCAAACCTTTTCTCTTGAATCTTCTTCATATAAACATTACTACATTGAAAGTCCTATTGATGCTGATTATAGTATATATCCAGATGGCACTACAATCTCAATGATGGGGAACATTGGTGATGTAATATTTCAGTTTTTCACATTATTCATTCAATTAGATTTGGAGTTTTACTAAGGAATATCTCCCAAATTGCCAAACTAAACTCGAGACAAATGAGTAAACAATAAAACATAAGTGAACCAGACAATGAAAACAATAAACCAGGACCCTCCTCAACCCCACCTCCCCCTCACCCATCAACTTGTTTTGGTGACAAAGTGTTCTCTGCTCCCCAGTTGTGAAATTGTCTTGATGATTGTTGCAGGAATTCTCCATCCTTTGATTCTTTTAAGAAGTATGTCAAAACCCATCTTGTTTTGAAGGTGTGCAAAAATTAATCTTTTATAATGTTTAATGCAAATCTTAATTTCTCTAAATTACTCGTATATATATATACGGGGTGTTTGAGAGGGTGGTGCCTCTGACATCACTAAAATTGATATGGATGCCTCTGCCTTCGAAGAGGATTGTTGTAGATGATTGTTGTCGCTGGCTTGTAGCTGCACTAGAGCACTGATAAAGAAATGTCCCTGCTGTCCTCCATTAACTGGTACTTCATGCTCATGATGCAACAAAATCACACTTCTGGCTTTGGACTCAAGCAAAATGAGAACAGATCTCTAGATTACTGCACAAAGCCATTGTCACCCTCAGAGAGACAACCATATATAAATATATATTATTGTGAGTAATCATAAATGTCCAAACAGACCTAATAGTGCCCAATTGGCTTTGACTAGAGCTATGTATACATATTATTATAAACCACTTACTTGTACATTACAGGGCTGTTTCATGGGTTTGATGTGTGTTTGTTTGTATGTAATTGTAAGGCACTTTTGAGTGAGCTCTTAGTGCAAAATGTGCCATTAAATATTAACTATTAACTATTACTATAACACATACAGGGGATTAAAATAAATGAATAAAATAAAAAGCCAATCAGCCAAGATTGTTTTCTAACAAAGTGGTTTAATGTTGAATGGCTGTTCTTGCATACACCAATAAGTAACCATGCAGGACAAGAAGAGGAAGAGAGGCATTAGCAGCGATAAGGTCATAACAATACTCATCATCATAAACATAATGATAATAATAATGATTATATTAATAGCAATAATAATAATAATAATAATTATAATAAAAAAAAATAACAATAGGTAGTCATAATAAAACTGGAGACGACCCAAGTAAGCAACTACCGTGATTTAATGAAATGAAAAAAAATGTAATAGATGCGTGAAATTGATCATGGAAAGCCATAAAATTAATGAAAAGAAGACTGCAGTACAGGCAGAAAGATAAAAGTGGAGCAGGATAAGAAAGAAGAGGGCGTACAAATTACAAGATAAATACAATAACAAATTGAATAAAATCATAAAGAAAACAATGTACAAATAGAAAATGTGGAGGGGAGATTCTAGTCTAGCAATGAACTGATATGAGTTAACGTTTGTATGGGAGACAGCTTGAATCCATCATGTTCAAAGAGCCTTCTTATCACTTCTAATAATAAAACAGTAAGAAGAATATTGACTTTGACACCAAAACAAGAATCATTGGTATCCTCAAACCCCCACTTGTATTAATTTTTTTTTTCTTTCTTCATATTTTTATCTAACTGTCCTTATTGTCCTGCTCTGAGATCAAGAAAAAGCGTTCTTATTATTAGAACTTCATACAGGACTCATGATGGATTTCTTCAGACTTGATATCAAAGAGAGAGAATTACTGTACATCTTTGTTACATTTGTAATAGTCTCATACCATAATTATTAGTGAAGAAAGCACAATGTGATAATGACAAAATTAAATTTTTCCAGTAATATACAAAAGGGAAGTGGGACTGTGAGCACGGTATATTTCGAAAGCAAAAATCAAATACAAAAAACTCAAACCAACAAACAATTCTATGCAGGATGAATAATGAACATAAACAGAAGGATTAAAACACAGGAATAAGCGAACAGGAGAAGCATAGAAATTTCTTATCACATTAGGCAGGAGCAGGAATTGAAATATTCTCAACATGACTCAAACATTCACATAAACGAAGAAATTCATTTGGCTGACCAGAAGAATGTAGTTTGCTTTGTCTTTAATGAAAAACTTCAGTATAAAGAAAAAAAAAACTCTAATAAAAACAAAGATAAAATACAAACAAAAATAAACATGACAAATGACATAAACAAGACATCAATCAAGTCCATTCAGGTTTTTATGCATACAATAGAAGCCACAAAATGAAAACAAAGGTGACATGACAGACACAATTGCTTGTCCATGATGATCAGCCCATGAGATAGGAGTGGATGGTTTGTTGTTTTGTTTTGTTTTGGTTCAAATACCAGAACCTGTACATACTTGTATGTATTTCAGACTGATAAACATTTGTTACTCAAGATATATGGTAGGGTTGTTTGTTTGCTCATGTTCTATAGGACATTCTTTTTCTGCCAGTAAGAGACGTCAATGTGAAGACAGTGAATATTCAGAGATATTCATAAAGAAGGTCATGATTCTAGTAGCTTTCTTCTACCTCTTCATCCATTCTTTGAAAGAAGTGCCCCTGAATAACCGTGAGATATAATATAAGCAAGCATTGCATTAACACAAATAGCAATGTAACCTCTCAGAGTAATGATAGTTCTACAGTATAAATAGATAGCAAATTACTTCTGAACTCATCATCTTTATGATAAAGAAATATAAAATACAACAACAAGGAGATTCTTATGGTGATGCAATCACTTTATACTTTCAAGTTACAACATATGATAGGATTAAATAATTTGTATGTAGCCAAATAAAAGCAAACCAGTTTGAAATGACAGACACAAAAACGCATTTTTTTTTTTTCCATGTTCTAATTAAACAAACACACATCAGTTTTTAGAAGTTTTTAAATCAATCTTTTATGTAAACTGAATGAATGTGAGCAGCATTCTCTTTGGGTGACTTAAAATGCGGTAAAAATTGACGAGACGTAGGATAAAAACTGAAATAAAATACAAAGTTTTAAAAATGTATAAAAATTTATCCAAAGAAAAAATTTATGAAAAAAAAAGTAAATAAAATATTCTAATGAATCAGAAACTGGCTGCTAGAGATCAAAGCTTGAACAGCAGACAGGGAGCAAAAAATGAAATGCATCTGAATAGTGTCATAGCAATGATAATGGAGACTTGTACAAAAATAATAACCACCCTAGCTTTTATTATGGTTCACTTTAAGCTTTATGGTTATTTTAAAAACCCTACTAACAAACTTTTCTTCAAATTGTCAACACATTGTGAACAAATTTATTCAATTCTCTTCTCTCCAACCCATCCAGTACTCCCAAAATTTTATTTCAGAGGTAATAACTTTTACTTCAGATTTCGTGTGTCCCTGTACTATTTCTGCTTATGACTGCGTCTTACAAATGTTTGATTATTGATGTACAGAAGAAGAGAACGCCAAGCTGAGCTTGGCTTCAGACACAATTTAGGCTAAAACAAAGACTCATCATAGAATTCATATGGCTGATGAAATGATTTTCAAACAAATAAATAGTCTGGCAAGGAATTACAATGAATGTACAATATTCAATACATTTTCACTGTAATCACAAAATTATGACAGAGATGAACATTGAAATATTATAATATGATAATTGATACATTTCGTCTCAAAACCAATTGCAATTAGATAACTACATTGATGCCAGTTGACAGGAATGGTCCGCTGCTTATCTTTCCTCAGAGTCGATTACTTCCCTTGGCTTTGAGAAAATCCAAGTTTTCCCAAATAAAGTGCCTTGACAGTAGCCAATGATAAAACAAAGGACAAAACTGGAATGACATTTGCTTCTCTCTTTAAAATGTCTACAAGATCTAGCATTTAAAATAGAGTGTTAGCAGATGAAAAGCTCTTGAAGCAATTAAATATTATGAATAAAATCAAATGTTTATCCTCAATGAAAGGGTCACAAAAAGGTTCGATTCTAAATGGTATTAATCTGTATCTATGATCCCAAGATATCTATGATCTAAAGATATCTACGATTTAAAGATATCTATGATCTAAAGATAACAAAGAGCATTCTATCCATCTAGTGCATTGACTTGAGAAGCATGACTGGGTCGAGGGGAGGGGGGGGGGGGGGGTGTGTGGAGGTTGTTTATTTTGTTTCCTAATGACAAAAGCACAAATGTAAGCTAATTATGTAGCCATGGGATAATATGCTGAAGCTCTGCAAATGAAAAGGGATCCAAAAAGAAATAACAAAACATTCGCTTAATAACCTTACAGTACATATATATGATTACAGGTCAAAATTGCTAAAAAAAAAAAAAAGAAAAAAAAAAGTTTGTATCTATCTCTTCATATTCATAGATGACCATGATTTGATTTTGGATTTTGAAGAAAGTTTTATAAGGAAAGGAGATGAGGTTACATACACTATGCAGATTTGTAAATATAAAGCAATAGAGATCTTCTCATAACATGTCAATAGAAAAGATTGAAAAAGAACAAAGTAACCCTGCACGTATTAGTCAATGCTAATGTCCTTGAGGGTATAACAGATATCTTGGCTATGTGTTGAGAGCTTCTGACATCATACGACTAGAAAGATTTTCATTGTCCACAGCAGACCATCTTATTGTTTCCCTGACAAAAGATTTCCTACGGCAGAACTAGACTGGAGATCCTCCATTAGTTTTGCTTTCAATCTGCGGATTAAACAAGAAAAAGGAAAAAATTTAATCATTTATCATAAGAACGTGCGTGCTGAACACACAAACAATCTATATTTAATCGACACCTTGTGTCCATTAAAAAATTTAAAAAGAACAAAACCGACAAGACCATGTTTTTAATACAGAAACTAAAAAGGATCATAGCAAAACATTTGTCCAAGATAAAGTAGTTAACATTGTCATTGTCTATAAATAAAGTTCTGACCGGGCACACATCCCGATTATGACCATTCACATTATAGAAAGCTTAAAAATATTATGAGCATGGGTTGCATTTGCGTCAAAGTGCTCATTCATTCAAAGAGAAAAATTAATTAGGGTAAAAATTAAAAAAAAAAAAAAAAGAAAAAAAAAGGAAGGAAAGTCTAATCACTACATTTCAAGCAATTCTATTTTACACACATAAGATGCATGATAATTTTAAGGTAAAATAAATTGTACAAATCGGGAAACATTGAAATTCAGTTACATTGTTGAAGCAGGATCAATTTTCAAGAGAGAAAGCCTATACCAGCAACAGAGTGTGATAAAACATGAATAATGTCATTGCAAGTTTATCGACAGTATTTCAACCTAACATCATGTTTGCAATCTTCATCCAAAAAACAATGTGAAGGAATTTTGTGTCGTTTACTTAATAAATAAGCAAATAAGCATGCACTCAAATTTCGTCATCAACAGCAGGGAAACAAATTCATCAGTAGCATGATGATCTGAGTAGTTGAAAACCAGGGGTGTTGGAATAAGCAAAGGTAAAGAAGAAAGAGAAAGTACTAATAATTAAAGGGAAATAAAAAGAGAAAGAACTAAAGGTGTTGTTAATCTCTCTGCACATTATTTATTTTCTTTCTTTTTTTCTTTATATTTTATTGTTGTTTTGGGTTATTATTATTTTTATTTATTTTTTTTTTTTTGAAAATGGAGTGGGCTGAGGGCAGATGAGATATTGCCTCTTTTGGGTATTCAGTGGATATTGTTGTCGCTGTTGCTCTTGTTCTTGCTGTTGCTGCTGCTGCTGCTGCTGTTGTTGATGATGATATTGTGGTTAATAAAAGTTTTCTTTGTTTTTTGTTTCGTTTTGGCATTATCAAATAACGAAACCCAGTATGAGTTAGCATTAAGGTCAAAGGGCACGCCTGCAGCGCTATGCAATAGTATAGCAGTAATCACTGTTAATTGTGCCCGGTATAAAAAAGCCTGGACCATACATGCACATACGCAGCAGCGTCAAGATTGCTCGTGTTATGCTCGAAAACAAAGCAGCGCCTACAACTCACTCATCTATTTTTAGGTTTTCACCAGGGTGGTACGGAAAGTTCTATTAATACATCACATAAGAAACCTATCGTCAAAATTTAATTTCGAACGTTCACACATAAACAATAAGAAAAGTCACGTGAGAGATAAGCGGATTATTTCTTAATAATGAAAAAAAGTCATACAAACAGCATTCACAGTCTCATAAATTCATTTCTCGATCACATAAATACAGCATTCTCAATCAAATAAATACAGCATTCTCAATCACATAAATACAGCATTCTCAGTCGCATAAATACAGCGTTCTCAATCACGTAAATACAGCGTTCTCGGTCATGTAAAAACAGCGTTCTCAATCACGTAAATACAGCGTTCTCAGTCACGTAAATACAGCGTTCTCAGTCACGTAAATACAGCATTCTCAATCACATAAATACAGCGTTTTCAATCACGTAAATACAGCGTTCTCAGTCGCATAAATACAGCATTCTCAATCACGTAAATTCAGCGTTCTCGGTCTTGTAAATAGCGTTCTCAGTCACGTAAATACAGCGTTCTCAGTCACGTAAATACAGCGTTCTCAGTCACGTAAATACAGCGTTCTCAGTCACCTAAATACAGCGTTCTCAGTCACGTAAATACAGCGTTCTCAGTCACGTAAACTAACACAGATCTATTATGTAGAGTGAGACAGAGATAGCGATAGGTGAGTAAGACAAACAGTCAGTCAGACAGGCAGACTGTGTAGAAAGTTATCACTTTGATTATTTAAAACTCAAATTCGTCACAGTTAACAATGTCGTAGTAAACATAGAATCGCCAAGTCCATCTATATCCCGATCGCTACAGGGACATTTTCGATCAAACCTCATCCACTACGTTCTCCTGAAACCTCTTTGTCCAAGCCTCGTTCACCCAGTGCTCTACTGAAACCTCCATGTTCAAGCATTACTCATCCATCGCTCTTCTGAAATCTCAACCTCCCAACCTCTTTCACCAATCGCTCTCCTCGGTCCTCAACCCTCCATCCCTCCCAATTTCCTTCACCCGTCGCACCCTGTCTACACCTCAACCTCATCCACCCATTGCCTTCTCGAAACCTCTGCGCCCCAACCTCATTCACCTATTTCCTTCTCGAAACCTCTGCGCCCCAACCTCATCCACCCATTGCCTTCTCGAAACCTCAGCGCCCCAACCTCATCCACCCATTGCCTTCTCGAAACCTC